>CM021731.1:90045900-90232911 GCA_011075105.1 Heteronetta atricapilla | reverse complement strand
GGGAGGGGAGGGGAGGGGAGGGGAGGGGAGGAAATCCTATCATTTGTGGATTAGAGAAGAAGAATGATCTTGTTATCTGTGGCTATAAATCAGGAGCCCCAGTTTCTCATAGATGTTTAAATCTATTTGGATGTTTAGTATATTGTGTAAAATGCTACAGTGCAAAACAAATTATAAATGCCTAAAGAATAATTTAATGTATAGAGGTACATTCCCAGCTGCATTTGAGGCATCCACTTCAGGTGACATAAATGATAACCTGGATGGTACTCAAAGATATTTCTGTTCAATTCAGTGATAGCGTATTCATTTGCACCCACCAAAGATGTGTCTTCAAAGATCCACTTTCAAATACATTTTAACTTAAAAAGAAAAGAAAAAGTTTAAATTGCAAGCTTATGTCTCTAATGTTCCTGAGCTGTTAAGTTTTGTATTCAAACAGGTACTGAATATTAAGCTTCTGCCAAGAGTTTGTCTATTGTGCTGAAACACAAACTGAGCACACTGAACTCTCCAAAGCATAGTCCTTGTATTCTCTGTACATACTAACTAAACATAGCCTCATGATCAAAAATGTTTCCGCAGAGATGCCATAAGGTTAGCACAACAAGTAGCAGAGGACTCGACCTGATTTACCAAATCACTGCAGATTTCTTCCTGAGACATTCACAAGTCCATATGGTATCATGGCTAGATGAACAGTGACAACTGTATGGGGTTTACATAGCAAGTTTTTTGTAGTAGGGGGCTGCAGGGGTGGCCTCTGTGAGCAGAGCCCAGCAGCTGCCCCATGTTAGATCAGAGCCAGCTCCACCTGGTTCTAAAAGGGACCTGCTGCTGGCCAGAGCTAAGCAAGTGAACAATGTTGGCTTTGCCTCTATGAGACCTTACTTGAGAAAGGAAAACACTGTGCAACAGCAGCTGGGAGACCAAAGAGTGAGAACAAGCCCTTCAGACCACAAGGTCAGTGCAGAAGGAGGTCAGGAGCTGCTCCACATGCCAGAGCAGAAGTTTCCTTGCAGCCTGTGAAGAGGCCCATGGCAAAGCAGGTTGTTCACCTGCATCCCAGCACTGCCTTCCTTGCATGTGGTAGCCATGTCTCAGACTCCCTCTGTGGAATTGAACCCTGCCATGTTCTCCCTGTGGTCGCACTGATAAAAACACAAGGTGCCATGTGGTATGCAGCCATGGTACCCTTACCCTTGAGCCAAAAAGCATTGACTCAATATATGTGGATCTGACTCTTAATAGATGCTAGTCTGTACGGGTGAGGAGGAAGACACTCTTCAAGCTGCTGAACTTGTTGGTTCAGAAGCCCTCCAGCATTGCCACAGAGGTTAGCCCCACACCTTGACTTCTGCAAAAACATGATACCAGCCAATGACCCTTATTCTCAGCTGGTGTCAACCAGTTACCATTGTTACCCAGTTTCTACAGGTGAAAATATTATTTTGCAATATGAACTCTTGTAGAGTTACAAAGATCAAGAGTCAAACTCAGGGTCTTCAGCACCAAAATGCACAGTTATGCCTTGAAAACTCAGAATAATCTTCTCTCAGCTGTAACTAGGCAATAGACTGTTCCCATCAGTGAATCAGCTGCTGCAGGAAGGTTTCATTACATGTACAAGGCATTGCATTTACATTTTGACCCACTTTAAAGATGGCTGAGGGGGAGTGACGAGTCAGTCAGAAATCCTAATATTTTGGCAGAGTTCATTCCAGACTCCTAACGGGAAGCAATTATCAGCCTAGATTTAAATACAGGAGCTTATTCATATGTTTTCTATATGACAATCATTTAATTAGCAGTTGCTTTGCCTCTACACCATTCTCCACTTCTTTTGAAATGTCCTGGCTATACAACATGGTTCAAAGAGCATGCATACCCTCCAGAAAAAGAAAAAAAAAAATGGAATGGGCACTGGGCTTTCTGCTCAAAGCTGACTTGGTGATAGTTTTAGTTCAGCACAGGAAAGCCACTTTTCCTAACGTTCCCCCATCTTCCACTTGAGTTCACAATGGGCTGCAAACTCTGCAAACTGAAAAGGTCAAACTAAAAGATGCACCCCTGGGGTGCACCTGGCCTGGTGTAGCTATGAGTGGGCGATGGACAGTCTAGAGCTAGCCTGAGGTCAAAGCCACCAACAGGCATGTAGTGGGGGTCTTGGGCAAGCAAAAGCAAGTATTAAACTCTACACGTCTGCTCCCATTGTACCACACTACCCTCTGATGCAGGTATATCTTCATGTAATCCCTTCTCCATACTTTAATAATAGACAGAAATTCGATCATCGGGGTCTATTTGATTCTATGCTTTAAACTGCAGGTACAAGTCATGAAGTCCTGGAAAGCCACCTTTAAATCCTGAGAGGGCAAAGCTTTGTGTCACAGATCAGGCTGAGGTCTCTCTGACTGATTGAGGGAAATGGGAAAGTCATAAACATTTCTCTATAGCTCACTTCTTTTGGAAGGTACACACAATTGTATTCATATTCCTCTCTTTCCTTCTACCACCACAAAATGTAATGCATATATCTTGTCCCAATATAAAAGAAAGTCCCCACAATAGCATCACTCCCATCTTTTTTTTTTTTTTTTTTTTTTTTAATCATCTTCTATTCCCCTCCTCAAAGACCTATCAGCTGGGAACCGTGGAATCACATATCCTTACTAGGAGTCCTAATCATTTAGCAATATTTTTAGGGATCTGTTAAAATATGCCTCAAGGTGAGGGGAAGGAAAATGGGAAGCCTGTTTCCCCATAGCAAATCCATTTTACTGGAAGATTTAAGAACACATATCAGCTTTTACAGTCTAATTCAACATACATAGACCACAACTGGACCAAGAATGCTGCATTCAAACCAGCCTGTCCCGTAACCCTGATACACATAGCAGAGCCTCTAATTTCAGAGATAAATCATAAGTTGTACACATACAAATATTCATTTCATCACATCTTCTAAGGCAGATAAGCTGAATTCCGTATCAATCACTATGTTCTGATCTTCTAAGCCTTTCATCTTTTTAACACAGCACTGAAATAATTGTGTCAAATACTGCAATTTCCAATGTTAGTGAAACTAGATAGTTTTGAGTTGTTTTTCTAAAATTACTCATCTCCTTATACTCATCTCAATATGTAAGATTTGATGTTAAATTACAAAAGGTTCTGCTTAGGTTTATTAAAGGTGTTGTGGATATTGTAACTACAAAGTGTTGAATAAAGTGTCTTAATAAGTGCTTTATTTGAAGTAAGATACTGTATGTAACCCACAAATACAATTATGGATATAAATCCTTGAATTTGAACTGTTTTGTACTTTGCAGCCTAGGCACTGAATAATGGACAGAGAGGCAGTCAGTCCAGGTCACCACTTGCAAGACAAAACAGGGTCACTTTGTTGTCTGTTTTGAATATCAAAGGCCGGATTCAGACATCAGTTGAGCTGAAAACACTTCTTGCCCAATTCTCTTTGTATGCCTTCCCTATTCCGAGTTTCATGAAACAAATGACTTTAAAAAGATGACTCTTCATTAATACCACCTTCTGGAGCAGCATGTGTTGTCTCTTGCCTCAGCTCCCTCAGCACATTAGACTGCCAACAAAGCCTGGAGGAGCAGAGTGACCACTGCAAGCTCCCACCTCGGCAGGAGCACAGATCTCAGCAGGAGTTTCCACTGGAAGCCACCTTCTTCCTGGAAAAGCATATGCTGACTCATTCCACATGGGAGTAGTACAATGTCCCTTACAGTCTTGCTCAATTTATTACACTTGCATTCCTCTGCTTCTTACCACTGGGAATGTCTTCACTGGTATTTACTGTTTGGGGTTACTTAAATTGGATTCAAGTCTTATTTATCTATGTCTGTTAGAATTCCCCTTCTGTTTTTGTACTTTTCCTGAGTTCCAGCTTCAAAACCATCCTTCTCCCTCCTTGTTTGGTTTGGTATTTTTCCTTAAAGGCCCATTTCTTGCAAGATCAAATATTTGCATACTTTTTTTAATATATATAAACACAACACATCCAGCCTCTCTCATTCTCCCTCCCAACACTGCCTTTTTCAGAAACAATGCTTCCGAGTGCAAAGCTGAAATCCCTGGAGGACCCTGAAGTGTGCTGTCTCATAACTGACAGTGTATCACCCCTCTGCACTCACATGTACAGATATTTTAAAAGGACAAACCAGAAAAGGCCAGTAGCGAGGTCAGACAAATGTAGGAAACAAAATATTTTGTTATCTTGAAAAGGGCTTGCATGGTACAGTCATATCTTTTCTTACTTGGCCACATAATGGTAGATTCCCCCTCAGGTGAAAACAAATTGAAAGAAAATGGAAAATGACCTATAATTCCTCTGTCTCTGCAAACATTCCACACCAACCAAAACACACAAACCTAATGGAGTTTATAAGGTGAGGGACTTACTAAGAGTAAAGGCTTATAAAAAGTTAATGAGGATTTCTATCAAATAAGTGACTGCCTTCATCCATACCCTCAGCCACACTCACCTTCAAAATATTTCTTGAATAAATGAGTTTTCTTATTTGTGCACATACAAGCATATATATTTTTTTAATTTGTGTTCTTAGTGAGAGGGATAGCCCATACAGACTGAAAAGCTGGATTAAGAGTAGCTCTGATCTCCAGCCAGAATCAAATCCACAACCTTAGCTGGGAATCAGTCAAGGAAAGCATGCCTGTGGGACTCTGAGAAGTATCTGGGTATCCCCATTGGAATAGAAATGACTCCACTCTAAAATTCTGTGGACCCTTTTGAGAGGCAATCTTCGCCCATTCTGGAGTCTGCTTGCAGCAACTAATACATACTATTAGAAGCACCTGAAACAAAAGGAGCATAGAGCCCTGCAGGGTCAGGCTGGACTACAAGCCCAGTATTCTCCAACAGCAGCAAAGAAACCACTACAGACACGCAGGAGTGTGTCTCCTCACACTCCTGTAACATCCACAGATCTTAGACTGAAGACATCAGGGGACGCATCCCTGCCTATTTCCATTAGCATCCGTTTATGGACCCAACTAAATATCCATGAATTTGTCTAATTCCCTCTTGAACCTCCTAATGTAGTTTGCCTCCACAGCATCCTATTGCCAGAGATTCAGAAATTACTTCTCTGCTGTGTGAAAAGTACCTTCTTTTATCAGATATAAATCAACTTCAGCTAGTTTCAATGCATACTCCCTGTTCTAGACTTGCACTTGGCAAGGTCTAGTCTAGGTTAGCAGTCTAGAAGCAGAGACCTAGATCTCAGACTAGACCTGCTCTTTAGGTCTGCTCTTCATGACTAAGTTTTACATTACCTTATCCACCAATTCTTGATGTCATAAACAACCATCATATTCCCCTCAGCCCTTTCACCAACCTGAGATATCTTGCTCTTTTTAGTTTCTCTTCATCAAGCAGTTTCTTCATCTTTGTCTGGTTGCCCTTCCCAGTATCTTTTCTATATCCACAATGTCCTTCTTAAATTGTGGAGAACAGAATAGCACAAAGCACTCAAAAATACATCAAGGTTTAAAATAGGAGCAAAACAATCCTTTCTATTTTGCTCTAGATACGTTCCTAATGATGCCTAACACTGTGCTGACCTTTTTTGGCTGCCACCACATCTAAGCAATGATTTTAGAGGACTGTCAAGGACAACTCCAAGATCTCTTTCCTGAGTTGTGAGTGCCAATTTCAAGCTCAGCATCATCATTCAAACATAATTTAGATTACTTTTCTTCATCACCTACATAGATCTACAATGAAGCTCATCTGCCACCTTTTTTTTCTTCTTCTTTTTTCTTTTTTCTTTTTTTTCTTTTTAAATATATACATTCAGCTCTGTGGGAAATGCTTTCTGGAGTTGCTCATCCCCAGCACAGAATTTGACAAACCAAAAAATCTTGGTATCATTGGCAGACACAGAGATGTCAGTGCTCATTCTCTTGTCAGTCAACTGAAGTCTGAGCAGCCTGATTTGCTTTCCCTATTCCTTTCAATTTTACTGGCCTTTTTGGAGAAGAACTGGGTGTTGTATTAGTCATGCACCTGTGGGATCTTCTCTGCATTCTGGTTTAAATATGTCTATGGCTTTAATTAACAGTACCAGCAGCTCAGCAATATCCCTTGCTAAAGGACATCCTCCACAGTAGCATAGAGAGCTTATATTAGTTGGCTTCTCCTTTGGTTGGGCATCCAGGTAATCTGTTATGCACCTCTACCCTTGTTAAGGTAGTTAGAAGCAAAGTGAGATCTGGCCTAGATGAGATGGATCAGTCTAACACACTCTCTAGGGAATGGTTTTATTTCACACACACCTTTCTCAGCCAAACTGCCATGAAAACATTTCTATCTGTGGTCTGCTGTTCACTATGCTTACACTTCTGCAAGTCTAACTTCTGTGGGTTGTTTTGTGCAAGAATCCCCAATAAATGTCAGCACATGCTAAGCCCAGTGACTAAAATGCTTGAACTGGAATTGCTTTATAGACATGCAGCTTCTTGATTGTCGAGCATTACTTTTTAATAGCTCTATCAAGTACCATAACGGCAATACCCAGAAAATACAGTGCTTGTGTGTAAGAGTTTAGCCAGGAGGAGAAAAGTAATATGGATAACTACAGTCCTTGAATTCTGACTTCAGTGGTATGCAAAGTTTCTGAGCAGCTTCTAAGTCAAAACATAATTAAAGACACGAAGGTCAACTGAACGTGGCATAAAATACAGCATGGGTTTACCAAAAGTAGATTGTACCAGATTAATCTCATACATTTCTTTGACGAGATAACCTACATTCTAGACAAAGGACATGTGATTGATCTCATCTGTCTTAACTGTAGTGAAGTCTATGATAACACACGGAATTATTAGTACAACGGGAGGAGATGGGGATTAGCAGAGAAATTCTAAGGATGAGAAGCTGTCTTAAGTCAGACACAAAGTGCACTTTTTGAAAGGGAAGGTTTATGGCTGAAAGAAGATTATAAATGAGTTCCTCAAGAATCAGCTATGCCCCATTTTGTATAACTTTATATATCTTTACGAAAGTCACTAATGATCGGGGAAGAAATATCAAAATACTGATGAAAGAATGACTTGACTCAAAGTGTTTTCACTGCAGGGAAAAAATGGACTACAGTACACACACACACACACACACAAAGAGAACATTGAAGTCTTGGATAATAAAATGGGAAATACAGAAGTACAAACTAAAGGATCACAATCTTTGGAACGAAGAGAAAAAAAAATCTCTTACAGACTGAATGCTTCTGTGTTGAAAATGCCTAAGGAGCAGAAGAACTTGCTTCCACTTGTTCATTTGTAGGAAAGCTATGTGCCAGGAACATGAGGAGGTTGTGAAAAAAGCAAATGCCATCTTAAACAAGAGACATTTCTCTTGAGAGAAAGAAATGGAGAACAATTCTTGCTATTTAGAGAAAGAAATATTCAAATGGAAGAGGTACAAGGAAGAATTACAGAGATAACCAAATAATAAATCTTTGGTGAGAAGTGTAGAAGAGACTTCGAATAGGAAGACTGAAAGGAGAATTGTTTTTATACACTACATTACTTAAAGTCAAAGTTTGCCCAAGAACAAATGGTAGACGTTTTAAATGAGGACACAAGTTCAATGAACTCAAGGAATAGATGATTTTTTTAATAGAAGCAAGAGGCACACAAAAACTGATTTTAACATACAGTCTTAAAGTTAAGGGGATCATGTAACACAGCGTTTACACTAGCTGGGAACTGCACTTACTTAACTATGAGATCTTCCTTCCTGTCCTGTATGTTTCCTTTAGCAGAAGTGATAATCCAAATTTGCAATTTAAAAAGAGGACAAATTTCTCCAGTGCAGAAGCTCATTCCCTGGAAGGTTTTTCATTTTATTTTTAGCCACAAAAATTTTATCTGACGCAGCCTTGACAACCAGAAGAAGCCCATGACTTTCTCTTGCAGTTGCCACCCCTCTACCGAGCAGTGCAGAGAACAGGAAGCAGTGCCATTCTGTGCAGGTCCATGGATGGCTGTGACCTGTGACCATCACCCACCTCGGTACACAAACCCTTAACTCTGCCAGGAAGGAGAAAGCCTATGAGCACAGCGATGGGGGTGGATGTGCATTTGCCTCTGGTAATAGGTTTCCTCCTGTTTTACATTCACAACATCTCTGTGCAGCTAGCAAAGGCAGGCTTGAGGCACAGGCCACAAACATATCTTGTGATAGACTTAATCTAGCTTGTGTAAATCACGGGAAGTGTGAAGATGTAGCAGCATGGACTCCGGTGGGACTGCAGCAGTCTTGACAGAGATCAGGGTACATGTACTCCAGTTTAATCAACGCCAGCAAAGCATGCTTCCCATGCTGCCATTTTTATAATATACATATCCTCCAAAGCTAATAATCCTTTCTATCCAGAGGATTCCACATCTAGTTATACACCGCAGTTTAATTTGTACTAGATACTGAATGAAAACAAGCAGGGAGCTGAGTGCTAGCCTCTCTGGGTTTCTGTATCCTAATATAGACACATTTCATTACTTTTATCCAACTTATCAGGGTCTTTCTCAGTCCACTGATGGTCTCCCTCATTCACGTATATGAAACTGGCAGGAGTGATATATTAGATAAAGACTGTTTATGATAGCCCAATTGAGACAGTGTTCAAGTGCTTCCTGGTCAAAGCACTACAGTAATTCTAGATGCAGAAAGAGTATTTTTTTTTTTTCCAATCTGGTTTTTAATCCTCTCTCAATTCTTTAATGACCCAACTGGTTATATAAACACGGAAAACCATTTCAGCAAATGTCCTTCAGGGAAGTTTAACAGATCTGCGAAGTAGTATTTCACAAAAATCATCACTGTTATTGATGCAGGCAGTGGTAACTCATATGAGATTTGAAATTTGACAAAACACACATGAAATAGGCTATAAATGAAAAAGGTTAAGCTTTCAGTATCAAGACAGAATATGAGAACAAAATCAACAACACTTCTTTTGCAGAATTAAATAATTTTGTGTGAGATGGTTCTGTTTCATAGTGACCAGCCTCCTTCAAGATGTCAAAATACAATGATACTTCTAACTTCATATTATGAAGTTCCTCATATATCATCAAAAAATAAAAATAAAAATGTATACTTCCCTAACCCACTCATGTTACTTCAAAATCACCTTTAGCAGCTGCTTCTGGTAGGGAAATGCTGAAACATACATGAGCAGGTTTGCAGATAATAGATAATCTGCTATCCTCCTTTTAAATGGTTTGTGAGGCCCCAGATGGCCCAAATCCCATCAAGAAGTGCTGGCCCAAATCCATGGAGCATTGTAGCTGCTTTGCACCAACTTATTAATATGAAGCATCAGGCTGAGTTTATCACCTGAGGAAAAAACAGTCTGCCATTTTCATGGTCAAAAAATGGGGGTTGCAGCACGAAGGATTTCCTTTGAGTTATGGTATGTGTCTCACAAGATCTGTTGTCATGGTTGAAATTCATCACCCTTGAACTTGAATCTTAGAATTGCTTTTGCCTCAAAACCAAACACCAGCCTATAGCCACCGTGGAATGGTGCAATGCTGCTTTGATTCTTCTCATGTTCAGGTGAGAGCACTAGCTGCCTTTTGGGGCCATGTTATTCAGCAGGACACATGACGTATGTGAATGCAGATTTATTGGCCGATTTGCAAATATAACATCCTTTTTTGTGTGTGTGCTGCCAGCCTTTATGCCATTGTTGTACCACAGCAAAAGGGGAACAGACTTTTATCTCCTAATGCTAGTATCCAAAAAAACAAGGTTGTAGGCTCAGTTGTCAATGGCAACAGCAATATCATTGTCTAGCCTCTAATTAATAGCACACAGTGAGTGCAATTATCAGTAAGCTTATGTTTCCACAAATAGAAATTCTGGTTCCTTTCTGCACAAATATTATGCAGCACAGGATCCTAATCCAACTGTCCAGAATAGGGTTTACCTATGAAGCTTGTAGCAGATGAGTCACAACTTTGATGTTCAAGACCCTTCCTAAATATAGACAGCAAAGACTTAGACACACTGGAATTATATTTAGTTGGGTTTCATCAAAGTTGTAGATATCCTAATGGCAAATTCTAAGGCTTTCTTTTTCCCCACCCTATTGTATTCCTGACCTGGCTAGATAGTTCCACAGGGCTATTCTTGTAGTTAAATTCCTACTGGGAACTGCCCTGGAGAAGCTTTTCTTTTCATTGATTAAAGATACCTCTCACTCTGCTTCTTGCACTAGATAACTCAAGTTGACCATCTGAAATACCCTGATGACTGCTATTTGACTCTTTTTGTTCACCGTTTTATACATAGGTCTGGTAGGTCTTGAGAAGCCAGAGCTTCCATGCAGCCAGCCATAAATCCAAGTCACCTGAGCAGGTTCACACAGAAATGAGAACCTCACTCTTTGCATGTGGAGGCTGGGCAACAGCTTTCACTTAGACATTTAGCCAAATGTTACCTACATTTCTCCACTCTTTGCATATCTTACCTTCCCTGTTTCTCTGCCTGCACATAAAAGGAGTTTTAGGATCATAGGAATGAATGTTAGCAACTCCAGCAACAAATTGCACTGATATGTAAATTATACTTCCTTACTACTCTGTCATTGCACCTCCAGAAATGTATACTTTGCTCTTGCAGTATGTATATTGATAGGATGATATAAGGAGATACTATCCTCAGACATATAGTTTGAATTAAAGTAAGGATGAACACCTTTTGTTTGGGGAACAAAACCAGTTCACATTCTATTTCTTTCTTTTCCCTCAGAGGGAGGAAAGGTTCAGACTATGACTGTGCTGGGAGGGGTGAGACCTTCTGAAGGATTTCTGGTTGTAGCCAAAGCATTTTCTGGTCAGCCAGGTGAGGAACAGAAAAACTTCCCCAAACCTTCAGTTTCCCTCTGGGCAAATAAGCACAGCATATGATACTAATATCTCAAACTCAATCTTAAAACCAAGAATTTTGACCTTGCACCTCTGTCTAGAAGGCTGCTCCATTGCTCTAATAGAAACCTTCTTCCACTTTTCAGCCTATATTTATTCATGGCCCTCATACAGTTGTTTTCTCTTGCATCAGCATTGTCCCCTACCTTAAATATCTCTTTTCCTTTGTAGAGTTTACCTCCCTAATGCATTTATAGATAGCAATCATATCCTATTCTCAGCCTTCTCTCCCTTCATCATAATAATACTAAGCATTTATATAGCATTTTTTGTCTGAAGTTCTGCAGAGATGTTATGAGTTTCTCCTTACCAAGAAGATAGACAGATAAGCAATATGAGTGTTTTCATTTTGGGCTCTCTGTGCACATGTGTGATGTGATCATTCAGGCAGAAAACTGAAGTTTTCACACTGCAGAGAAGCATTACATTACAGCCAGGAGAAGAGTCAGAATTCTCAAGCACCAAACACCATTCAGGCAACAGCCTAGACCAAAGCTTGTTTCAGGTTCATTTTGCTTTGCATCAGTTTTCCACTCCTCTTAAAATAGTTTTTTCTTAATAATCCATAATCTGACCTAATTAAAGAAGTGATATGTTAGTAGGAACAAAGTTACTAGATTTGCTAGTAACATATACAAGAAATATATATATTATTTTTGTATGATATTTCAACACTCTGGCTGCACTGTTGCTCACAAATCCAAGGGTCACAGCTGAGCATGCATTGTTATGAAAATCTTGGAGGATCTGATATTTAGACATTTTTAAATGTGATAATAATAGACTAGTATCTTGAAAAACAGAAGAATATACCTGGTGATATTGGAAGAATATATATTTAAAAGTAAAGAAGAAATTAAATATGTCCAAGTCTTCCAAGAAAATCTCACAAACATGAAAATTAGCAGAATTTTTGGCTAGTTTTCAGATACAAAACAGGGAATATGTAAATCTTTAGTGCTCATAGAGCTGAAAAAAAAGAAAGCAAGGAACAAGATCTTATAGAGACAAAAGACAAAAGCTGAGTTTTCTGTTTCAAAAGTTACCCAATTCATCTAAATACAACCCAGTGAGTTTTCATTCAATAAGAGTCCAAGCAAAATCAAAGTGTTAGACATCAATTGCTCAGTAAAAGGGAATTTCAAATATCTGGATATTCTTGTATCTGATAAAAAAAAAAAAAAAGACAAATTAAATCAATGGATAAGCATCACCCTTCTAACAAAGTCCCATTTTATACTCTAGATGATTTCCAGAAGGCGAGTTTCATTGCTTCCTCATGAAAACTACAAAACAGCACAAAAACCTGTCTATGTCAACAGAAATGTTGATCACCATTACTGTAGGTGTTTTAATGTGTTCTCCATCTTTTTCTAGTGATGAAAGTCTATGGGGGAGGAGAGAAGTGTTCTAAATTGGATAAGATGCAATATACCTAATATGAATTACAGCATCATTTTAAAAGCAAGGAAGACCAGATAAATCACTCTCTCACTTGAGATTTAAGAGGTAGGCAATAACACAACTCCCCCAGTAGCCACAACTACACTCGAGTTGCAGCAGTAGTTCCAGCTACTGCTTCCAGCACCCATCTTCAAAACTGTAAAACAAAATCATGGCAGCAAGCAGTGCTGCAACACTTTCCAAGTTCCATCGAGGCAACAAACACTAGTAATTACAAGTTAGCTCAGAAGGGACAGCTTAAGACCAAAACATAGTAATGGCTTTTCAGTCTCTCTGGATGTCAAGAACAAACATGTGGCCAGCAGTGCTGTCTCCCACCCTAGTTTTTTCCCTAGACACTGAAGCATCCCAGAGTCAGACCCTGCAGCCAGGCTTGATCCTTCTCCAGGCTCCCTTATACCCATTAATTGCAAAAAGGACCTAAATGCCAAGCCAATGACTGAACCTAAAGCATGTTGTAATTTTCACCAAGGATACCAGAGAAGATGTGTCAAATCAGCATATATCCAAATACATGTTGTACTAGCAGGCTCTTCTGCAAGCCCAGCCAAGAAAATTACAGAAACAGGTCAAAAGTAAGTCCTATTCATCAAAGAAGAACTTAGACCTAACAGACTGATAGCAAAGAAACTTTTTTCACTCACTGTTCATTAAACTAACAAAAGACAATATAGTTTAGTCTGTTAAATTGTAAGGACATTATCAAACAGCAAACAGCAGAAAATCACTGCATGATATAAATAGGTTTAAATTAAAGGTGGGACAACCCTGGTTCCTAATTACAACCTGTCATTTTAAGCAGGTCAACTTTCAGATCTGCCTATTAAAACCAATTGAACTGAAGGTTGCAGGAACCTAAATGAGAAGGCACACAAATTTTCCAATTGAAATGGACAAAATCCTATCTGATATATGCATTCTAAATGAAGAGAAAAACTTCATAGCCCTGCTAGACAGACATCTGCATTAACAGCATAGTGAGGATGCCTACAGAGATGAAGACTGACCAGCAAAGAAAACCACCTCTTAACTTTATCCTAAGACAACAGTAATCAATAGTTTGCTATCAAAATGGAAAAATGGATTGAGTGCAGTTCCGCAGCTCTGTCCTCAGTATGAGACCATTCAATATTTTCATTAATGATGTGGATGATGGAATATAGCATATGCTTATTAAATTTACAGACAACCATTAAAACTGTGAGGACATGCAGGACAGGACTGAAATTCAAATTGCATTGGCAAATTGGATAAAAGAGTTTGCAGAAATGTGCTTTGATTCAACTGGGAAAACAAGTGTGAGGCACAACATAGGCAGGAGCAATCCGTTTGCACTAATACAAGATGGAAAGAACTGATCAAGTAGCAATTCAACATAAAGCATATGATGATTATAGGGGATTATAAATTGCATGCATTTCAGCAATGTGAGACTAACAAAAGACACAAAGTACCACAATGTATATACAGAACAATAGTCTGTGAAATATATGAAGTAGGGCACTCTTGGTGCTGTGTAAAATCTTTAAGTACTGTGTCTACCACAATGCAAGGAGAAACAACTGGAATGGTCAGAGGTCTAAAATATATGACCTGCACAAAATAAATAAATAAATAAATAGAATAAATAAGATGGAGAGAAGACATGATGACAGTTATTGAAGGGATATATAAAGGATAAATCAAGAACTGTCATAAGGCAAGTGGAGTGTTCAAAGAAAAAGTAAGTGCACGGTAAACTTTTTTTTTTTTTTTTTTTTTTAAGCTTGATACATAAATGGTAAAGAGAAGACAGCAGAAAAGAGCAAGGTCATTAGACACTGAGGATGGGATCGATATTAAACATAACCTTGGTAGGATCCATAAACTAAACAAGCACATTAGCATATTTTCACTATAGACAACAGGACAGAATACTCAGATGTTGTAGAATATAGGCACAAAAAATGGGTTACTATAAAAGACTGAAGTGAGGTAGAAGATGAAGTTGAAAGACCTTAATTCACACAACTGATGGGTCCAAATCACATCTATCCAAAAACTCTAGGAGAACTGTCATGAAATATACTGTGATAGCAGTAGCAAATATACTAACTGCACTTAAGGAAGAGTAAAAACTAATAAATTCCAGTGACATAGCTGAATCAATTTTGAAAAAAGCAATAATCAGAGATACAGAAGTAAGGGAAAACAGAGAAATAAAATTCAAAATAGATTAATCTGAATAGCTTGGACTAACCTAAGAACTTACTTTCACTACAGTATATTTGGGCTTTAGAAGAACATCTTTTGTAGCACTACAGGAGCACAACAAGAATTAGTACTGACTACATAGCATGGGACTTATAGGAGGTAAATATGGGTATTCTCCAAGACCAATTTTGCAGCCAGTCTTATTCAGTAATATTTTTTGTTAGTGGACTAACAAAAGAAATAAAAAACTAAACTAAAGAAAAAAATAAAGAAAAAAAACTAAACTGAAGAAAAAAAAGTATGAAGGCAGTTAAGTAATAACCTTATTAGCATTGTCATGCAAAAACCACAGATGGTAGCAAGGAATTAGGTAGAAGAGAAAGGATGAAATACTGTAGTACAAGGAAGTAGTAGTTAGCAGTGTTTGAGAAATGCAGGCAGAAGATGGGATGGCATCAGTTTGAGGAGAAGGAAGACAAGTGAAATATCTGACCACAAACGATATTAATCAATGGTAATTACAGAAAGCACAGAGAACCACTAAAAACATAGCATTTCAGGGCACTCCTGAAATGTCCTTTGCAGCCCCACCAGGCAATCCCAGTGATCCATGTTCTAAAAAATAAAATAAAATAAAGATGAATTTGTGTTATTTAAACTGAAGCAGGCGCACAAAATGGATTCTAGGATGATCAGGGAAATAGAAAGCTTATCTGAAAAGAAGAGCAACTGTTTTACAAATGAAGGCTGAGAGAGAATATAATTGTTCTCTATAAACATATCAAAGAGGTAAACACCAGGGAAGGAGAAGAGCTATTTAAGCTATAGGCCAGCACTGGCACAAGAACAAACAGGTAGAAACTGGACATAAATAAGGTTAGACTGGCAGCATAATTTCTAACCATGAGAGGAATGAAATTCTGGAGAAGCACTAAGGAGCAGGAAATCTAACTATCTTACAGTGAGGTTTTATTGGTTTGCAGAGGTAACATGTAAGGGGGTTACCTGGGACTGCAGGGGGACTTAATTCAATGGCAGAGATCCTTTCAATCCTGTATCTCATAAGAACTAGAGAGGTCTCTCCAGAATAGGTTGAACATGCTTGTAAAAATCAGATATGCTCCACACAGAAATGTCTTTTAACATACACATATTGTGTGGTACTAATAACCATATTGAGGGGGCTTCCAGGACTCTACTGTGGTAAGACTTGTAGGAGAAAACTCTCACAGGGAACTTTCCTCTAAGAACTATCAAGACCCCTGCACTATAAACATTCCAAAAAATCTGTACTGGTTCCCACAATGTAGACACTGCACATATTGTCCAACACAGCAATAACTCATCAAACCACATTTTCTGTATCTTAAGGTGTGTTTTGGACCATTTTTTTTATAAAGCTACTACATAAAATGCATTGCTTATAATGAAATCTTACCAAAAAAGCTCACTGTATATAAAATGCTATAAACATTTCATCTACTAAAGTCTCTTTTTATAAAGTATTTTTATTTGAGTAATAGAATTCATTAAGTTTGATGAAATATTCCATTAAAATTACAATCAAATGCTTGAGAAGTAACACATTAATTGAGAACAATATATTTGTAAAAACTGATAGTTTATTAGCTGTCAAATGATCTTTTAGACAAAAATCATATTTTAGTTAGAATTTACCAAGACCTGACACACATTATCTACTCAAAAGTGCTATCTCACAGCACTTTGCTAAGAAGAACAGCTGTTAGTCCTTTATTATGTTAGAAACAGGGTAGTGGGAACAGGAAGATAATTTACCCCAAGGGAAAACAATGCATCATCAAAATATTGGATCTCAAGCTGCCATTCTCCAAACACCATCTCTGTTTAACAAACGGAGAACAATTTATTTCTGAAAGTACACATACAAATATATGAAAAATAGTAAAAATAATTTTGTGGCTGTGTAAAAAAAGTGCTGTATATATTTTTTGAAATTATGGAGCTTTTGACAGTTTTCCTTACCAAAGAATAAATTCCGTTTCCCTAGGAGTGACACAGGTATTATGACTGTGAGAAATGCTGTGAAATTAAGTTTCACTTCAAGATATGACTCCAGCAAACCCAAAAATTCACGATAGACATCATCTCTGCACAGCAGATCTGTACAAGGCTCCAGGAATTACAAGAATTCTGGTCAAGTCCTGTGTTAAAACATAAAATTTCCTCCTGGGCAGAAGGATGGCATATGGTCAATGAATCACTTTGGTTCTCAAAATACAGCCTAAGTAAGACTTAAGTGCCGCAAAAGCTTACTTCTGGCTTCCTGCCTGGGGGTGACAGCTACTGTAAGGACTTTCACAATGCTGGGTGGGCCCTCCATACTGGGGTGAACTGAAAGTGATGTTCAGCCACATTTTGCTTGGTTTCAGGCAGAAGTCAGCATACATCATACAGCTTTCCACTGAAATTAGCTGAGATGTCTGAAATCTCCTTCTAACCTGCTAGAAGATATCAAAGTATCAGAAAGCCTCATCTGAATTCAAGGCTTATAATTAAACTTAAATCCACAATACTGAAAAACATAATATTTAGCTTTTTTTTTTTTTTAATTGCTACTGACATGACAAAAATAAATCTCAACATCCCAGTGGTTGGACCCTGGATTTAAGGGAGCTTTAATGTTACAGGACTTGTCAACAGCATGTTGTTACCTTTAAATACTATCATAAAAAAATAAATTAAGCCATCAAACAACCATTTTCCAGTGTGTTATAGCCAATGCATGCACAAAGAAAGGAAACCTTTTATTTAAAGGACTGCAGCAAGAATCTGGAGATCAGAGAATGCCTATAATAGAAAGAATCAAACAGAGTCAACAACTGATGCCCCTACTAGTCAGGAGGGAGATACCTTTGGTATATAAACCAGAGCTGTTAACACCATGACAGGACTACATTTTAAAGTTCTGGGAGGGATAATATGTCTATTTTGAAGATAACAATTAGGAATGTTTTTGTTGTTGTTGTTATTATTTTATTATGAGGTATTCAGTACTGGGCAACCTGTCTAAAAAACAGTGTTTAATGGTTTACAATACTTCAAACTTCACTTATGCCTCAGTACTAAAACTTATGCCTAATGCTTGTGACTGATATGAAGTACATGTGTTCAAAATCAGCATTTATAAAAAAAATTCCTCAACTCTGATCTTCTCTTGGATCCTGATTTCCCATGTAATCTTGATCCAATCAAGCAAGCTCTTCAAAACCTCCAAAAATCTTTTCCAACAGCAGCAAAGCAGACAAGCTTGATGTACACAGAATGTAACCAAAAACAAGTTTCATGACTGAATTCCAAGTGCAAATGGAACGTTATGGGTTGAGGATATTTTACTGCAAGATAGATTTTTTTTCCTTGCTTTGTAATTCCTAAAACTAAAATGTGAGATATGAAGGAAATGCAAAACTTACAACATTCCATTAAGAAAGACCAACATTGATCAGCTTCTGTGGTTATTTCTTGCTCATTTTCAGAATTTCCTGCTGTGAAACTTTTTGGTGTCACAGTAGAGTTTGTGTGCTCACATTCTGCACATGCATCCAGGGACTGGAGTAAGAGAGTAATTTCAGTAAAGCATTTCAACCTCATTCAGACTTTCCTTGCTTTGGTGAGTTTCAATCACAGAATTAGTGTTGTTTGTAGTAGTTTTTGCGTACTATAACAGTCTAAGGACTCCAGTCATCAGAATAAGGTCAAATGCACACAAAACCTTTGAAATCCAGAACTCAACAGAAAATATATATATATATATATAAATCCTACTCAGTTCAAAATGTTAGTCTCTCTCCATAATTCACACTTTGTTGTCCTTCTGTAAAACACTGCCACTGACATAGCCATAAAAAATGGAGATATGAAGTGCAGCATAATGAACTTCCAGAAATTAAGCCATTTAACAAAAAGAAAGCCCAGACAAGTACTTCTACATTATGCATTTGTGACTTAGTTTGCTAATTAAAACAGATAATAAATATGTTCACATGAAAGGCATCCCATATGATTTTCTGTCTCAACTCAGTGACTTCTATTTGTTCAGTGCTCTAAAGCAAAATCATATTTATCACAACTAATTATCCAGATAATTCCTTGAAATGGTCCTTTCGTTTAATTATCCTCTAACGTGGGGTCTTCCGTAGCTAATAAGAAGCTAGCTTTAGAAACAGAAATAACTTGCAATCCATACTTATCTAAGCTGATCAGCTATAAAGCTTTGAAAAGGAAACGTTTTATTTTGTAACTGGGTACCTCAAAAAGAGGCCCAGTGTGCAAGCATTTCAAAACTGTAATTTCCAGTAGTTTTGGGGTGTTTGTTTCAATGCTTCTTCATCACTGATTTTACTAGCAGTTGCTTTCTTTTATTTGATGCTGTGTTTTCAGCTTTTACCAACACACAAATTTTCTATACATATAGGATAGATTTACAGACCTCACGTTCTGTGTAGAGTAATGAAAGTTACACAAACAGCATTTTAGTCTGATTAATGTGTTTTTGCACTACATTAAGAACACCTTGCTTGGCTCCTGCTTCTATTACCTTAGTCAGTACCTTTACAAAAGTTAATCTTGCCCATCGTAACACGTTTGTCTCAGGGTTACTATTTTCTTTATTTATCTTCTTTTTCTTGATTTACTTCTCTCAAAATGTACCAGGCCTGCATTTTTACCAGTCCCAGGAGATTACCATGGGGATGCAAATACAACCTATTCAAAGCATGAGAGAAATCTTTGGTCAAGGTTCTGGACAGAGATGTGAAGCTGCATTCATTAACCCACAGGAAACTCATGGGGGTCCTCAGCTGCTCCCCAACACAGGCAGAACAGGGAAGGTGGCATGAAAATCACAGAAGAGATTTCAGGCCACCCAGTGCAACAAGCATAAGCCTAAGGCACTGTTAGAGCAGGATCAGCTAAGCCACTTCTTAACTGCTATAGGCTGATCATTTGGCACATAAATCCTGGCACAAATAAGTCCCAGGTTCCACAGTGCATTGTTACAAGATCATAAATAGCCTAGGAACATCCATAGATGTTGGTTCTGTCACTTCACACCCCTCTCAATACTCCAAAACAACGTTTTTTTGTCCCATTCTTCTATTTCTTCCCTAAAGTCAAGCTGCTTTTATACAGGTTTTCAATCTGCACAGTAACATAAGGGTAAATCCAGCACAGCCACAGGAGATATTCCAGCTCTATGTAAGCAGAAACAAGAGGAAATCTTCACTTTTCCTACTAAAATTTTCTGTGCCAAGTGATTTTATCAGTCTACAGCTTCCTAATTGGAAAGTGAAGCCCATGTGTTTATTGGAAATTCTTCTGACATACTACCAGTTCAAATATTTTTTAAAGCCCTCCAACAAAAAGTATTTTAGATAGCCCCCCTCCCCATACTCATCCACGGCCTCATGATGATTCTGCTCTTTAGTTGCGAGAGATCAAGACCAACCGGTGTGTAAATTAACTCTGTCGATGCTGTTCCAATATCACGCATGCTGTGCCACCATCCTACACTTAAAATCAATGGCACAAAAGGCTGCCATCAGGAGCAGAGCTGGTGTGCCCCAGGCGGTCTGCCATGAAAATCCAGCACTAGTCAATTAAATACTGTTAGTTCAGTGCTTAGGTTTACAGCAGGAGTGCTGTTGATACAAAAACCAAAAGCAGCCACATCACTTTGTGCTCCGCAATAAAGCAGAGAAATGGCATGGGGTGAGGACTGATATCCTGACAGAAAGAGGACAAAGTCACACAGAACAGAAAAGCTACTGTCAGGCTCGTAAGAGCAGAGACAGAACTACAGGATCTTTTTGCCCTCCTTACAATAAAGAATGGGTGCTTTGATTGCTCTCTTCTCTTTACAGGTTCCCTTAACTTTCCTCGGGGTGCTATAGGAATAGAGGTATTTGTAGAGGAGGTGAGTGTAATACTTCAGTCAGAAAGCACACCTGACCTGTTTGGGTTAATATTTTTCTGCTGGACCAGCCTGCTAGTGAATATTTTCTGTTAGGGAGTGTTATTGTATTAAGTACAACACCACCTTGCTGTTAGGTTTTGCTCCTACTCAACTCAATATCACAGATCCTTTGTGGGCCACAGGCTTGCTCACCATATACCCTCGCTTCTTCCTACAAGGACTCCTGCTAGTTTCTGAAATGGGAAGTAAAACCTGTGGTGAGATGAGGGCTGTCCTTCCAAGAAGGACATGTATTTTGTCCAACTACATCCTACAGAAAATATACTTGACAGAAAAAAAAATAAAATAAAAAATAATAAAAATAAAATAAACAAATAAATCAAGGCCTACCATCATCACATGAACAGAAGATCTTGATCAGCACCACGGTAGACTGTTGCTGGCTCCAAAAGGAGCAGAGACCACTTGTACCTTAGGCTAACAAAGTCAGCTGGGTCTCCAGTCTCTCCGTTTTGGATTCAAGGACATCACGGGAGCTGTGACAACTGTAAGCACTAAATTCGCATCCTCTTCTCTTTAGCTACAACTACAAAGGAAAAAGAAACAGGTTTCTAAAAAGACAGCCCATGTCAAATGAAGGTCTTGTGGAGCCAGGAACCAAGGGCCGCTGCACAATGGGAAGCCACCATCTCACCCTTGTATGGGTACGAGACATGCTAAAGAGCAGCTATCTGAAACACCAGAGCCTCTCCCCAATCTTCTGGGAAATAAATTGCCCAAGAAGAGGCAGAGGCCTGAATCTGCCTGGTTTTAGGAAACAAATCAGCTAACAGGAGGAAGGGGAAAGGAGGAGGGAAATAAAATCTACAGCCCTTGGCCCAAGTTTTGACTCACCACAACAAGTCCCAGCAACACAAGGGCTAAAAAAGGCTGTGGCAGCGATGGTGTCTTGGCTTCCCCATTGGTCACCAGAGAGTCCTACAGAGGTGAGCCAAGAGGTCCTTGCTTGCAACAGAGGCCAGTACTCAACCCTGGCTCCACAATCCCAGCACTTCACCTTTCTCAAAGTCTGGTGCCTCCACTGCCGTTGTGACAAATCCCACCCAGTGGCATGGTAACAACATCCAGTGTAATATTCTGTAACCTATGGCCTAGCCATTGCAGCTAATAACTGTAATGATTATTTTCTAGTAAAGTTACAAATTTGAACTCAAGTCAGACAAGTAAGAGTCCTTGCTCATTGTCTTGGAGTAATCCAGCGGCAAACAGTTTTGAATAGAAGAAAGCTCAAAGACAAACTGAAAGACGTGAATATTTCACCTTTGATTCAGGACTTGCACAAATGTTCCAAATATTCCACTATGTGATGCATTTTTCCACACACCTACCTCCATACACAAAACCATAGACTCCAATAGCATTTCATGGGACAGTACCGTGCTTCATAGATAGGCCTAAAAATGTAATTCTTGATCTATGGTATGTCACTGTAACCACTTGCTCCAAGGAATTGTGTATCTAGAAACAGTAGGATCACACAAGTGACTGCTTAAAAAAATATTTACTCCTAAATTCTTTAACTGACCTGACAAGCTAATCCTAACTTTTGTTGCACAAAGCTTTCTCATACCTCTAAAACAATTTAGTGAAGTCACTGCTTTGTCACTCCATAAAAGTTAATAACAAATATAACCATATGATGTGTCCATATGTTTTTGCAGTCACCAGTATTATTCATTCCCAGCAGGGAATGTTTTTTCCTCCCCTAAAAGAAACAAGCACAAACTACATGCAAAAGTTTCCTAGATAAAGGAGGATCTTTCCGACTGTATAAAAACAGTGATGTTTCACCAAGGTTTCGCAATAGGAACAAAGGGAAATTGCAGAAAAGAAACATCTGAGAAGATGAGGCCATCTGAGATGAGGCCATACCTTGCTTACTTGTATCATTTCATTTCTTGGGTATAACATTAAGATTGCAGGCCAGAGGAGCTCTTTTTACATTTAACATGAGCTTGCCACACTGGTAGGAGTAACTATTCATACAATTGCCATCAGGCATTCTGCTGTTGTACAGCACACATACAGCAAAGCTTACAGCCAGCTCCAGGGCTCAGGCAGGTGCGGCACACACTTCCCTCCTGGTACGCAGGAGCTTCAGAGAGCACAATACATTGCTCCTCCAAAAGCTTCATTAGCTTTCTATTCAACTCAGGAGTCATCTCAGGATGTAGCCACTGCTCTATAAAGCTCTCAGCCATTTGCTTGTGAGCTCTCCTTTGTACCAGAGCTCTCCATCAGATGTGAGAATCTGGAAGATGCTCATAGGGGGAGTCTTACAGGAAGAGCTCAGTTTGAAGCTTTCTCTGACAAAACTTCCAGCTTTTGAGCAGGTTCTTTGGGTCAGAAGGCATACAGAGGAGCCTACCATGTGGTCCTGCTCAGGAGAACGAGCCTCTCAGCTGTACTGGGTGACCAGCCACTTTGCACACTGCTGCCATGTATGTTTTTCTCCATAATCTGCATGCATTCTATAAATCCAAATATAAATATATAAAAATAACACACATGTAAGGAAAAACATCGTGCTCATTTTAATTTTTTCTTTGCACAAGGAAGATTAGTTCTCCACAATGAATCAATTTGCTAATACATTCTCCCTTCAGGCCTGAATGTTTTCTTGATAGAATTAGTTATTGAAATTGCTCAGACACCCCGTCCTCTGAGTTGTTCAATACCATTTTGGATGAGGCCCCGGGCAACCTAATCTAGTGGGTGGCATCCCTGCCCATGCAGGGGTGTTGGAACTAGGTGATCTTTAAGGGCCTTCCAACCCAAGCCATTCTATAATTCTATGATAGATATTTTAAGCCACACAGGCCAACATGTGCAAGGCCCTGATTTATTATTATATAGTTTGGTACATCTTCGAATTTTGCACATTGGTAAAAAGGATGTACTGTGGATCTAACTTAGATATTTTGTTAGCTCACGGGAAATAAAGCTCTAGATGTCACACACAGTTTGCATAATTTTAGTTGATGCAGCACTTGCTGTTCCTGTAAAAGTAATCACTGCAACAACCACCCAACCACCCATTTCAGTGTAAACACATTTGAGGAACCCTTCCAATTAGGCTGTGGAGACAAAAGAATTTTCTCCTTTGCCAGTGAAAAGGATAGAGAGAGGATGCATAGAACCATGCACGGTAGACGGAAAAAAAAAAAAAAAAAAAAAAAAAAAAAAAAAAAAACTGCTAATTCCTTCCCCAGATAAGGGTTTTTTTTTTTTTTTTGATTTGTTTTTTGTGGGATTTTTGGATGGTTGGTTTAGACGTGGCTCTGGGGTAATCCTTTACTCCCCCTTTAACTTGATTTCTGATATTGTAAAATTGTAAATCTAATGCTGAATTTTAAATCTAAAACTCTTCCCTCCTTACTCAGAGGGCTGAGGGGCAGATGACCCCAATAACATGCATTCAGAACAGCATGCAGCACAGTACCAAGCTGTGAATGAGTGACTTCAAGTAACGAGAAGAGAAAATTTGTTTTAATACAGACTGGTCCAAATGCATGCCAGTCTGATTCAGCTGACCTAGCAATACATACTTACTGGATTAGCAAGAAAAGCTAGAGGAACCTTTAGTTTTTGTAAGAATAGAGAAAAATCGGCATTAAACACTTGCACCTATCTGCAGTTATTTTGCTATTCTGAGCCTAGCAAGATATCTCACAATGTGTCATAATTACAATGGCAGCAAGTTGAAAAATGCTTATGCTCCCCTTTACAAGGTTCACATTTGTATCAATAGACAATTATGTAAAAAGACAAGAAATGGACACTTTGCATCAGGGAGCACCTTTAGATCAAACACCTCCTGGCAAGGCCCACAATTACTATTTAATCTCACTTTACATCGTAGACGCACACATTCCAGCACATGCTCAGAGTTGCCATCCAGCCAACGGTACATTTGCAGAGTGACTGAGAGCTAAAACACCCAGGTTGATTCTGGCTCCTAAAGCACCAAAACCAAGCAGCAGATTAACTCTGATCTGCCAGGAATTCAGCACACCTGCACATCTCACCAGAAAACAGGGAGGAGAACTTCTTGGAACTCCATGGCCATCTTTTATGCAGTTTGGAAAGAAACTGTTTCTTCTCAGAGCACTCATTGTACTTCTTTAGAACTTAAGAAACAAGGAAATGTCCTATCTTGGCTAATTTTACACCTGTAGATTCCATGTTTTTGCAATGTACTGCTGTACAATGGATAAAATGAATACTCCAAGCCACATTCCAGTAGTGCATTTGGATATGAGTTCAAAACATACACTCGCTATTTATTCCCCTGGCATGCTGACTGCATGTTCCTCCATGAGTTGTAGGACACTAAATTTAATCAGAAAAAAAACAAACACTGACTTGCTCATGTTGTATTCAAAATAAATTTGTTAATTTTCACGAGTAACAGCACGCACCTTCTTTTTTTTCAGGTTTGCTTAAGCTACATTCCTCTGATTTCTGTGGACATAAGAGCTTTGAGAAAATAATTCAGGATTACAAATTCAGGATCGGTCTCAATACAATAAATCACACTGGTCTCACAGAAGCATTGATATGAAGGTAGTTTAACCTCAGACTCTTCCAATAACTGTTGCAGTTCCCCAGATATTTGTCCTTCTATTGTCCACCTGTGCTTCATCAATGGTTTACTACATCAAATACTTCCAGTGTACCTATTTTCTCTATGCCAAATGTTCAAGTCTGTTTACCAATGGAACTATACTTTTGTTCAATACCTACTTTGACAATTTGCTTTCCATGAGTATGGGATCTGTAAAATACAACTTAACATTAAAAAAAATCATCTTGGTACCTGTGAGTTTAGCCAGCTATGACGATGATGAAGTAAAAACATTCCTTCTTGTAACTCTTGATCAAAATGCTAAAGAAAAACTTCAGCATCTTCTGATACATTTCCTGATGTCTTAAAAGTTTAATGTAATTAGTTTCAAGTGTTTGTGATGTTTCTTCTACTTCTTGATGGACTTTTATTCTAGCAATGGTTTGACTTAACGTACTCAATTTTTCTCCCAGCTTCTTGCAATCTCAAGCAGAAGTGTTCTGACATATTGTACATTATACTCAATCAGACATGAACTGTGTCCAATGCTTGCTTATAGTTTTGCTGTTAAATCCAGTGAATCCTGGACTTCCTGCTGCTCTGAAAGCCGAAAAGTTATATTCCACCATCTGGAAGATGTGAAATGCACTTAAAACTAATAATAATAATAATCTTTAATGGATCCAGATTCACTTTAATTACCTCTCCTCCAGCTCCAGTTGTCTTTGAGCTCACCTCTTCCAGAAAACCTTTAGCATATCCTAACTAACAGGCTGAGTTCTCATTCCTGGAACTGCTGACCCCCTCTCTAGGTGCATCCACAGCTGCTCTGCCTGCACCTGACATGCCCAGATACACACCCAAAGCCAGCTCAAAGGCCTGGATCCCACCACACAGCAGCAAGGGTCCATAGCAGACGTCTTGCTAGACTTAACTTGAGCACCACAAACACACACTACAAAACTTCTGCTGGAAGAAAGGCAGCCTGCAGTCTTTTTATTCTTTTGAAGTGATTTCAAGACCTGTTTAGGAGATTTTTCACTGCTGATACTCAACAACATGAGGGAAGGACAAATTTGAGAGGGACCTGTAGCTGAAGAGGCCTTTGGGGAACTTTGTCATTTCACTACTGCTCACTATCATAGATGTCAACTCACATGTTAATCATGGGTCTCTTGTTTGCTTTCTTTGCATAATTAAGAAACAAAAACTGTCTCTGACAAATTAAAAAAAAAAAGAAAGAGAGAGAGAGAGAGAGAGAGAGAGAGAGAGAGAGAGAGAGACTTCTAGTCCACAGTGTTATAAGAAAGAGATGGAAAACTGGTACTCAGGTGCATTGTATTGACCCCAAAAACAGAAGACAGTTCAGTTAGTTGTGGAAATAAAAAATAATAAATAAACAAACTGGTTTCTTACAGATTCATTATCATACAAGCTCCAGTTGAAGTTTTTTCCACCCTTGTGACATTTGCACTCTTTCTCCCTGTTTCTTCCGCTGGTCCATACACTCTCCAGATTCTAATTAAGGTTGAGCTCAGAAGGAGCTTTTCCATCTCCTTATTCCCTTGCAAGTTGCAGGAAATTAAATACCCCAACATGTCTGTTAAAGCTGATCAATAGCTTATTATGGAGGAAGGGACAAACAGCCACACAAATTCCTGCTCACCCAGAGCGTGACCATACTACTTTCATCTCCTATGAAAATCAAGCTAAATAAAAAAAATAAAAATAAAATAAAAAATAAAAAAGATGCTGATCCATTTGTTTTGAGCCTTATGATTGTCTCTAACTTACAGTTTCAGAGTGGATGAGTCTGGCATTCAAATGCAGCATTTTGAAAAACGCAAGTCAAAATTCAAAGGCTCTCCTATTGTCTCCAAGTAAGAAAGGAGGATATTGGGTGAAAGGGGATGCATGCCTGTTCAGCTGGGAAGAGAAACAATTAACTTCTAGTCTTCGGCTATCTTTTTAATTGCTCATTAGACAGCTCATCTGTGTATACTTGCAATGGAAAAAAAACATCCAAAGTATGTCACAAGCAGATGTGCGTGTCGCGCAGCAGTAAGTCCTCACAGAGCTCTGCAAAATGATCTCAGGAGTGGAGCGAGGTAGGGAGGAGGGTGTATTGACTGACCGGGGAGTCCAATATGTGGAAAGAGATCCTTTTATGTTATCCATAGCTGTAGATGAGACATTTAGATTACAAAAAAAAAAACAAAAAAAAAAACAAAAAAAAACAACAACAAAAAAAAAAACAAGAGTAAACATTGCAAGCAACTCCTTTGCATACACTGCAGCAATTCAGAAACAGCTACTGCCTTTGCATGCTGAGAAGTGAAAAAGGACAGGTGCTCTCACGAGCAAAGGTCGCCAAATTTCATGGCTGCACACACAGCCGCCTAGCCTGCCCGCCCCCCTGAAGCTATACATCTCCTCCCAAGCACACCTGAAAAGATAATGTCATGCCATAATACATTCATGATAAGCAGCTGTTAGGTGAGTTTATCTGTGCCACTCTCCTGCTAGCTTCTTGCCATAAGCATGAATGCATGTTACTTTGCCTGCCTTCCACTCCAGGAGCTATTTTATAAATTCTTCAATGTGCATTAGCCTATTGGTTTATTTATTAGAAGTCAAGAATGCATTTACAGCATCCCTCTCTATGAAGCATTCTTTTAAGAGACCTTCCATACTAATTAAGTTAAATGTGATAATGACACCCTGTTGATGGAACTGAAGCTAATGATAATGATGCCATACATTTCGTTGCTAAAACATACTCAGTTAAATGAATGGGTCTATTGTTCGAACAGCACTGTGTCCCACATCCTGGGAGAGCGCAGGAGAGAAGAAAAAATGTATGTTATGATGCACTTGCTTTACAGGCCAATAAATAGATTTGAAATGAACTACTCTGGCTTAGATGAACATATGCCCAATCAATTACACTATCCTGCTATACAGAGATACTTGCTAGTGGAAATATGGTGATTTCCAAAACTGGAATAATGAGAAATTGATGCCTTTTTAATCAAATTAATACACAGTTGCTCTGTCCAGAATATTCTTATTTGAATTGATGTAGGTATTTGGAAAAAGGTATTTCTCCCAAGAATGTTTGAAAATCAGTAATACTCCCCAACCTTTGCTGATCAGATGTCAGACCTTTTTCAGGCTGAAATTGTGTACTTAGGACTGACTGCAAAACAATACAAGTGAAATCACAGTTCTTCACTGATTTTACAACCCAAGACTTTCCTGCCCATCTCCCTAAACTTGCTCCAACCAACACAACTTTATTTTTCTTTTGCTGTTTTATACTAAGATTCACCTTTCTGAAATTATCTCTAGTTTAAAACAAGTTTATGGTTGGTTGTTTTTCTTACAGTTACAATTCATTTACAGTAATGTCAATCTTAAGGTTGATTTTTTTCACCCACAACAGTCAAATGTCTCATGTATAATAGTTTTTTTTTTGATATTGTTGACATGATTAAAGAAATATTTAAGAAATCATTTTCAAATAATATTCTTGAATTTGGAAATTTAGTACTTTTATGCATACTATAATCCATGAAGGGTTTAGAACTGATTTGTTGATCAGGGCTCAGCAGACAGGCACTGTGGTAGCTACACCACAGGATATTTCTTTTCCTTCATTGTCAGAAAACCCATCTCTGTGGGACGAAGACTATGTCATCCCCTGCAGGCTATAGCCAAGTAGCTGCCTTATGGTGACCTTATTCACTGAATAGACACTACATTTTCTCACCTGCTTTTATGCTGTCCACAGCTCAGTGCAAACAGGGGCACCACTCATCCTCCACCCAAGCTCAACCTCCTCAGACTCCCCTTGGACAAGCAGCTTACCCCCAGTGACAGCACAGGTCAGGACCTCCCCATTCTCTGCAGCTGCACTAGCTGGCTGGACACAATCCATTTAAACTGGTGATCTGGGCTAAGTGTGTGGGAGCAATAACCTTCTCCAATGGCACAGCTGAGCCTAGAAGATGGATCAACCACATGCATCTGCAGTTACACAATCTGCTGTGTTTTTCCCTTCCCCTCACTGCCTACCTTGCCTGGTTAAAAGTGAGTTTTTGAGGGTAACCTGCTTCTTCTGGTCACACACCCGATTTGCAAGACTGCCTAACTGGTCATGAAAGCAATTCAGAGACTAGCTCATGGTAGCCCACCTATATATGCAATTAATTTCTGCACCTAACGTAAACCATTCTTTATCATCCAGTCCTGCAAACCCTCACGCACATTCTTAGCATGACATCCAAGAACACTTCCATTAAAATCAACACTACTATTCAGATGCATAAATTTAAAGCACATCCATATGTGCTTGCAAGATTTTGGCCTGTTTCTACTGCCATTTCATGTCTATTGAGCCCCTATGACTTGGCATATTTAGAAAACATCTGCTGTAGTTAACGGAGTCCATACTCCTATTTTTCCCCTCTTTCTTTTTTATGTTCTCCCTCAAAGACATGACAGCATTGAGTGTAAATGGAAGCAATATGCTGTGTATATGCAGAACCTAATAGATTCCATCTCAGACTGATATATATGTGAAACTGAACCAATACATCTTTAAACCCATAAGATCTGCAGATGTCATTTATAGCATTGTAAATTACAAACTTTTACTGTCTTATTTTTACAGTTGATGATTGTAAAATATAAAATTGTGCATTATCACTGTGTAATAGCACAAGGTTTAGAAACATTGTGCTACAAAAGGGAGTGTATATTGAAAGCCAGAGTGTTCAAGGGAGCCTTATAATGCAATTTTAAGCTCTACAGCTGACTGTATAATAAAACTGTAAAGCCAGATATGAAACAATGTTTGCTAATAACAGGAAAGCGAAAATGGTATTGAATTCCTGGGGCTTCAGAAACCAGCAAGAATAAAGGGACACATAGAGGACATTTAATTAAGAATAAAGATTGTTGGAGTCATGCTGGGGCATCTGGTCACCCTACATTAAAATGAACACTACTGCTAATAATAAAGTATGTAAAAATGACCAAAAAATAACTTAGAGTTAAGCTGACAAGAGCATGGATGTCCAGGGTGAAGGTTCCCACTCCCTCCCCTAAATCCTTAGATCACCCTTATGGGGCTGATTTGCTTTGCAGCCATGCTGTGTGGCATTATTTCTATCTAATGGCTGGGGACAGAGCAGAGATCCAAATGGCCACAAAAGGCTTCCAAAACAAGTAATTTTGCAGGGACCCAAGGGGACTGCATTGTCTCCTCGAGCAGTGCCAGCCTGGCACACTTTCGATCACACACCTCCTGGCAGACCACAGCCCACAGGCATACTGAGCATCACATGCTCCAGCCAGGAAGAGCCATGGCACACCACAAGAGGCACAAGTGTTACCATCTCATGGTGTTCCTCAGTGCTAAGTACCACACTGCAGAGCTTGAAGGCTTTTATTACTACCACTTTCTTTTAGACAAGGGGTAGTAATAGATGCTGCAGAGGAGAGAAGACGGAATCAGGGGGTACCAAAGCAGTACAAAGTAGCAACAAATTCATGAAACTCTCCTAGCTTTGGGAAACTTCTAGTTTATGAAGCCAGTGTCCTGTTATGGAAAATTTGGATCCCAGAGGTTAATGGCTACTAAACTTGATGTGGGTCAAAGTCTCAGAGAAACTCAGTTCCTTAATATGCTGTGGAAATAGAGGAGAGCCAAAACTGGTGTCTCCCGAGGGGCTGACTGAAGTGGGACCTTGATCCCACATTTCACACCACAGAGAGAACTGCAGCAACATCTCACCTCTGCAAATGGCTTCAGCATGTGCCTTACTACATACTGAAGCACCCTCTGTGCAGCCCCAGTGAGATGCTCCCAAAAGGGCATCTGTGTGAACATCACTCATCACGGTGTTCTCCTGGGTAGACTCTGGTGTCCGAAAGGGGTGACTTCATGCTGCTGTTTAGGATAAAATTCAATTTAAAAGTCTGTCAGCCGTGAGAAGCACATCCATAGGGAGCCAGGCTTCATTAGTTCCCATGCTCACAGCCTACTGCTCTGTAGAGTGCCAAAGCAGAAGTGCGTTTATAAAGCTTTCTGTAATTTTGCCTCACTTCTATCAAGTTTACCAGCTTTACTTTACAAAGCAGATCACTGCCACAGTACATTAAACAATAGTTTATTCATAACAAAATATCAAGGAGAGCTAATGGCAATTGATTAGCATTGACTTGGTTTCATGCATATCCTAATTTTTGCTCTTGACAATAAAAACAGTACATGTCAGGGTCAGTCCCTCTCCCTCCAGCCCATCAAAATAGACCATCCTGAAGGGCAATGATCTTGTACCCAGATCTACTGAATATCAGGGTCACAAATTATGCTGGGACACATGGGAGCCCTACAGCTTTGCAGCTTATACACGATGCAGAACTAAGAGTCAACCTAATCAAAGTAAATATGGGAAAAAGAGCCCCACAGAGGCATCTCAAAGGTGCTGGTCCTGCCAAGCCCTCTCTTGGGGGGATTTCTATTCCTTCCTGCAGACACATGCAAAATTACAATGTCATTTTATTGCTGAGCTATGAAGGAACTCCAACTCTTACTAACATCACCTTCATGGAAGAATTAAAAACAAAGGGAAAAAAAAAAAAAAAAACAGGTGGAAGCAGGTGGTGGCCTGTGAAATCATAAGTTTGGTATTGGCTCATTTTCTAAGCAATACATATGGGAATCTCTTATTTTAATTTGCCTTCTGTTTTCAGAGTGTAGCTTGACCATATTTCCTCTGTGACAGCACTGAGAGTCTTACATTTGCACTTGCCTCCAACATCTGGAGCGACGGGTGAAAAATTGGGTACTATGCAACTTGCACATTGCCTCACACTCATATGTGTGCCTTTCACAGCAGCTTCTTCCTCCTCTGCTCTCTCCCCATTGCTAATCCGTTCTGGAACACTGGTCCTCAAACTTTTTTTTTCTTTTTACTTTTTTTTTATTTTAAATATGCCATGCACATGGCAGGTGAATGAAAAAATAGAATTTGAGTGAAGAGACAGAGGCAATGGCAGAAAGTGTTCTGAAGAGATAGGAGATCAAAAAAGGTTTCATTCGCACATTCCTTGAAGGTCTATTCACATATATAATAGGCTCATCATATCTAGGAATTACTTTGCATCGGAGCTCAGCGTGTGCGCGTTTTTATCAGCTGGCTTCCAAAAGCAAATGCCTTCAGGAGAGGCTGCTGCCACGGCAGCCCTGGAAATGGTGGCAGGAGAGCTGGGCACGCAGAGAGGCTGCTCTCAGGAGGAGAACGTCCAGCCTTGCCCGCAGCCATCTGCAGAGACTCACAAGGGAGGTCTGGAAAACCAATACACTTGAGAAAAAATACATACATATAAATGCACATATATAAACACACACACATATATATGCATCTATGAATTCAGGAATCTAATATGCTCTTCTGATCCGTTATGCACAAGTTTCTCAGTCCTGACCCTTGTAGGAGGGTCACACAATTCCAGCACTGAAGGACAAATCCTGAACCATGGAATGTCAGGGCAGGGTGTCCTGAGTCCTGGGCTACTGTTATTCTGAATGGGATGTTGTCCCTTCTCTAGTGGGAAGCCTCTCTAGTCAGGGATGTCCCCCAAAAGGACCAGGAAAGAGGAGACTAAGTCCATGGGGACCCCTAGGTGGAAGACAGGAACCACTCTGTGGTGGGAGAGGGGTTCTCCTCCTCCTCTTTCAGCAGTACTATTAGCTCAGTTTGAAAGGACCCTAATGTTGCTGTCTTGTACCATTCTTTCCAAGGTGATTTGTGAATTAGGAGGTTAAAAGGAAAAAGAAAAAATAAAAAAGAAAAGAAGAAAAAAGAAAAAAAAACGAAAAGAAGGGTTTCAAATATTTGCTGCCACTCTTTGAAAGCCTCTGCTTTGCTTTCTGGTCAGTCCACCCCTCTTGCTATCCCCCACACTGAGAAAAGCCATGCCTCATGAGATGCCGCATGCCAGGCAGACAAACTCATTTAACTAAAGTACAGCCCATAAGTGCTGACCAGAAGGCAAATCCCCAGACTCCACAAATTAACTGGATTACTGAAGTCAGCAGACCAACTTCACTGACTACAGTCAAGGGGCTGCCATCCTGGGGCTTCACCACTGCTAAACCGAGTCCCTGCATCCTGAGCATATCCACCAGCCTAAACATCTGGTGTCTCCTTTCACCATGGCCAGCCCTTGAAATTTTATTTTTTGTTAGCTTGAACCTTCAAGCTAAAAGTGGTGATTACTGGTGAGAGAATTAAAAACAACATCAACAAAAATACATACTGTTTTACTGAAGGAAGGCTTAAAAACCTGAGACAATATGTCCCAAAATTTCAGAAACCAATGTGGAAAACAAACAAACAGGTTTTAAGCAAGTCTCAGCAGGTTTGGGCAGGTCCGAGTCATGATTTCTGAGCATCTCGGGTTGACAATATTACCCAAAACCACAATGCTGATGCCAACATTTCCCAAATATTCATAAGAGAAATAAAAGCAAGAAATGATATGTATGCTTTAGCATCAAAAACTGGAAATGGTACAAGAACAGTGGAGTTTAAACGGAAATTGCAGACATCAACATTTATGCTAAGAGTAGACTTCTTAAATCATTCAGTGCAAGGAATCATCAGCACCTACATCTTTTAACACGGACTCTGTCCACATATAACACACCCACAGCATTTACATAAGAGGGAAAAAAACACTTGCAGCGACTGAACTTCAAGACACAAAAGGTCTTGCCCTGGAAGGAGAAAAAAGAAAAGGGGGGGGAGGCTTTTTTCTCCCCACTACAAAACTGTTAGGTGTTTTTTGTTGTTGTTTTTGTGTGTGTGTGTTTTTTTGTGTGTGTGTGGTTTTTTGTTGTTTTTTTTTTTTTTTTTGATTGTTTGTTTAATCATAGTCTGGAACCTCAGACTTGAGGTGGTGGTTTTCATCTCTCCTCCTTTGCCGACCATCCCAACTGCAGCCCAGGTCTGCTCTCAGCTGCTGCTTGCCAGTTTGACTCCTCTGTCTTCGGTGAGTTCACATCAGAGCAGCTGCAGGTAGAATTTAGTTCAGCTGACGGTCCCCCAGAGCCAGCCCCCAGTCCTATGGATGTGTTGGCTCTGCAGGACTGATGAGAATAAAAAGCAAAGAACTTGTTTTGTGACTGGAGTCAGCAGATACAGCTCTGCACAGCAGCAGCAGATCTGTTGAGTAGGAACATTTTTTAATGGTGATTTCTCAAAGTGGGATTTTACTGTAAGTTACAGCATGCCAGTTTTGTGATTTCTCAGCCCTGAGACTGTCCCTGCAATATTAATTATACACTTCCCAAAGTGCTACCTTTAACATTTTTCTCAGCACTAGCAGAAGTACTGAGAAAGGACCAGTACCTTCCAATAAATATAAATTTCCTCTTACTTCTGAGGTAATTTGATCCATACAGATGCATTTCAAGGTCTGTCAAAGTTATTCAGGCTCATTCCATAGCAGACAGGACACCCTCTGCCAGGGAGTTTTATCAAGGAGTTTCAGGGAAACAAATGCAAAACCAGGTGAATTTTGTTACCCACAGAATGGGTGATGTGAAATATAATGGGAGGATATTTATCAGGTATATAAATCAACAAATAAAAACATAAAGATGATGCTGGACCCAGAAAATTGCTACAAGTTATTGTAGCAATGCTCTGGCATTCAAACATCTGAGCTGCGATCACTATTATTTTAGCACACACAGGTCCTTGTGTCTGCCTGTATCAACAGCGCAGGTGTCCACAGGTGCTGCCCCAAAAACACCATTAATTATGCATCACAGGAAGCCCAAGCATGGGACAAGTGGCTCAGAAGTTTGTACGAGCTAATCCCAGCTCAAACCAGGCCCCCTCTGGAGCACAAAGAATGGCATTTAATCTTTCCTGAGCAGGTCTCCTTCCCTGAGCTGTAACAGCTCTCCTCAGGGAGGCTGTGAGGCTCAGGGTAATGGAAAGCCTTACATAAAGCTTCAACATCACTACACCTAAATACAAGTTTCTGTCAGGTTCAGTGCTGCCAGGCATACGGGAACAACTCCCTAAAATCAAGGGGATCAGCTCACTGTGTCGCATTACAAAGTGACTCTTCCCATTCACTGCCATAAGGACCAGAAACACGTTTTGCCAGCATGCCAGCCAAGGAAGGAATCTTCCAGTCAGCCAAGGCAATGAGGCAGCATCTTGCTTTGTCCCTGGCTGGGAAGCCACCCTGCACCCCTGAATGGAAAAACCACCCCAGCCCATGCAGGGAACTAAATGACAATAAAAATATAGTAGGTCCAGCAAACACCAAAGTGGAACTGAAAGTCCCAGCCACCCTTCATCATATCAGACCACAGGTCTGGATTATGAGAAGCTTCTCTTCTCCTCTAAAACATTCCCCTGTACAACAGGATCATCAAGCTGGCATTGGAAATATGCCATTTGACTGGAACTACACCAAGAGTAAATGCTGCAAAGTGACTACATCACTGCACGCGGCTGACAGTAATTATTATTAGGACTGCTCCTCCTTTGATAGGCATGCATTACAGATGGCTGAATAACGGAAACATTTGTGAACGATTGTTTGGTGGCAGGAAAAAAAAAAAAAAAAAAAAAAGCTAAAAAAGCTGCCAAATGTGAATGCTTAAACGCAATACAATTAACCAGCTCCAAAGCCAAGCTCTTGCAGAAGTGCAGTCATTGTCATAACACCCACCAGGCTCTGTGGGAGCACAGACATGAGCACTGTTTACAGGGTCAAGAGCGGTTGGCACCAAGATGGTTAGACTCACAAATCACTCTCCCAGCAGGTAAGCTGCCCAAGTTATCATAGAGTATTTTAACCCTTATTCATCTAGCACTGTCTATTGCTACAGCAATATGCAGAGGGACGAATGGAGCCCTGACCCAGCAGGTGGCTGTAGAGCCATACAGCCACAGCACACAGCACTGGGGGGATACATCCGTAATAGCAAAGGGGTTTACAGGATGAATTAGAAAAATCTTTACCTCAAAAAAATGAAAACGAAATGCCAACAAAGTAGTAAGTATTAACAGCCACATTTCCACTCTAAACATTTTTTAAAAGGCTTTTGGTTTTCAGAGGGCAGGAGGAGGCAAAGGAATTAACCTTTTTTATGAAGCATTTCCTTGACAAGAGGTTCTCAGGAAGGTAGGAGAAAAAAAACTTCACTGAAAGTAGTACAGTAATAATAATAATAATAATACAATGATGATATAATGACCCAAACTCCCAAACCGTTATCCTCAGTCAAAAAGGGACACCCACACATAGCTCCTGCTTGGCTCAAAGCACAATACCTCACATGCGAGCATTTCTCCTGCCAGCTCTCGTGTATCTCATTTAAGCTCAGGTGCTTGTTGCTGCTCCTCGCCTAAGCCATGTCACAGCTGTGCCTGTGGCTGGCCATGTACCACCCTCATCCATCCTGGCCTGACCTCAGGCCTGCCTCCTCACCATGGACTTGCCTGGTAGTCTGGACTCTTGGCTGACCCTGGCTGCTGCCACTGGACTGTTGTTGATCTATATGTTTGGGTACCACAGGATGCAACTCCAGCTGGTGATGCACCACTCCGTCAACATCCCTCATGAGGCAGGACTGCCCCTGCAGCTCCTAGACAGGCACAAAGTAGCCACTTCCACCCCTTTCCTTACCACCTCTCTGTGTAAAGCACCTGTTGTGGGGTTCCAGCAACCCCAAATCTGGCAATCACTGCAACTCCCACACAAATGCTCACCAAGGGCCAAAAACACACACTGGGAAAGTTCAATGGCTTTGGCATTATCTCCAAATGTCCTCACTGCAAGTTCATCACCATAGCCATGGCTGCCTCCAGCCTGATTCATACACAGGGCAAGGGGTAACAGCTTTAAACTAAACCAGGGTAGATTTAGATTAAGTAATGAGGAAGATTTTTTTTTTCCTATGAGGGTGCTGAGGCCCGGGCACGGGCTGCCCAGAGAAGCTGTGGATGCCTCATCCCTGGAGGTGTTCAAGGCCAGGCTGTATGGGGCTTTGGGCAACCTGGGCTGGTGAGAGATGTCCTTGCCCATGGCAGGGAGTTGGAATTACGTGGTCTTTAAGGTCCCTTCCAACCCAAAACCTTCTATGATTTTATGAATGATACATGGTAGCCAGATAGCTGGGACTACTTCAAAGACTTTACTTTAAAGAAAGGCAAATTTAAAGACAAGAAACAAATATTTTTGCAAATAAGTTCATTTTCAGAAAATTAATGCCTACAGTTTTCACTATAAAAATGTTTCCAACCCCTTCTACTTAATGCATGGAAGAGGGGAAAATGAGTAAACATTGCTGTCTACAAGAATAAATAAGGAAAGCACCTGAACTGTAAATTGTCCAATATCAGGAAACAATCTTCAGCTAGGCTTGTAATCAATTCCAGCTATTTGGAGCAACAGATACAAAAGAGTTACCAGTTCTCCACCAAAAAAGATTGTTGGTATTTCAGATCTACATAGGCCTCATGATCTTAAAGCCTAAGTACTGCCTGACACTGACGGATACAACAACAGTTATTCCTGGGCTTTGTTCTTATTCTGCTTACACAAGAAAGAAAAGTATCAGGTACAGCATGCAGCACGAGTCCCACCAATTCAAGCGAGCCAAGTTTATGCATCGATGTCCCTGCTGAAGACAACTAAGCTGTGTCACCCTCCAGGGAGTGACTTCAGGGCCAGGCTCGCTCCCACTGACTTCAAGCGGAAAAAACTCAGCTGTCCCCAGCACATGCAAGCCGTCAGACTGAGGGAAACATTCACAAACAAACAAACTCAGCCACCTCAAGTCCAGCTTCAACTCGGTGTCAATTAAGGTTAAAATGAAGAAAACCAGAGTTTCTTTTCATGCCCTTGAGCCCTGATTCAGGAGGTTATTGCTGGGTTTGCAGTGGGGACCCAGATAATTGTCAGCCCCATACAATTAACAGAGTAATGATAAAAATGTTGAGATGCCTCGAGAAGCACCAGCATCCACACTTTCTCTTCTGTGACACAAGATGGGGACAAGACATTCATCCCTATGGAGGAACACTCCTGGCTGACTCGCACCAATGTGGCCAACCTTGGGGCAAGATGAGCACCTTGGGATCAATTACATCTTCATCCACATGCCGTCGGGAAGTTCTGCTGGCAAGCGAAGCCACCATTACCAGTCCCACCATCACTCCTGTGTGGGAGAGCAGTGGTTCACACATTCAGCATTGACAGCTGCCCAAAACACCACAGAGGTGGCAACCAGGATGGACACGTGGAGGTGAGTACATAACACCGGCATCACTGTGGTCCATTTGCTGGACAGCACTGCTGTGAAAGTCTTGGTCACAGGCTGTATGTAGTCAGGAATCCATAAAACTGGAGTGAAGAAATCCCCAGGCATTCAGACCAGCCCTTGGCAGACCTATAGGAGAAAACAGGCAAAAGTTGTAGCATCTCTGTATTGTTGATAAAGGCCGCTATAAATGTAGAAATGTACAGGTAAGGCCACTGTTGATGACTGTTGCAGGATCCACAAGTGTTGCTATGCCAAATCTTTCATTACAGAAAAATTTCCATCTGCCTCACTTGAAAAATGAATTGTTTCCTGTCACTTAGGCAAAGCTGTCGACTGCCAAAAAAAAAAAAAAAAAAAAAAAAAAGGCCAAATAAAATCTGCTGCCTCTCATTAGATCAAAGGTTGGCAGTAGAGATAAACCACCGCACACACAGTAGAACAATTGACTACAGAGTCATTTGTCACTTTTAATAATACTACAGTTGTAAAATGATGATAATGGAAATCAAGTTACTCTAATGGTAGTAAAATATTTGTAAACTAAACTTGTTCATTTTGACTATAAAAAAGACATGGAAATAATTTAACTGCAGAGAATAAAATTGAAATGGGTCTGTAATTACATAGATTTTTAGCATCTTCTCCTTTATGAAAAGAACTAACTGCTGATGACTTCCATATTTCCATCACCTTACCCTGAAAAACAAAAGATTAGAAATATGTACCAGATGTACAGAAAGGGGGCCTGCAGCAATATTTCAGAAGTGTATACATTTCTTCTGATTTCTGCTTCTTATTAGCAGCAAGGCAAGTGTCACATCTCATTAACTGAGTGAGCCTGTACACAGGTGAAACTTCCCTAAGTCAAGGGAAGGGAAAGAGCAGTGCTAATGAAGTCACTGGATTTCAAGATCCTCCTCATCACCATGAAGGAAAACATTCCTGGTGGATTTCTGGTGACTTTGGTAAACCAGCGTGCTGGCAAAAGGCATATTGAATTGGTCTCATGTGGCTCACTTATCCTGCCTGGCCTGCCTTTGTAGGTTTGATGAATTCAAGGTCAGGATTGCAGGAAGTTGAACATTTTTCTCTAATTGCTCAGGTTTCTTTGAGTTCTGTTTTGACCCATTTTCTAATTATTTTCTTGGAAGATTTCACATTAAAGAAGTGCCAGGGCTGTCAGCTAAAGAGTGTGGCAGTCCCAAAGGAAAAACTTCAGGGAGATGGAAAGTGTCCTGGTAGCCTGACTCATCCTTGAATTCTTCTTGCTGTTGTTTTAGATTTCATTTTAATTTAAATTAGAGCCATATGAGCTTCTCCACTGCATCTAGATTCAAGGAAAGTCAAACTCTGATGCCAAATCTCTTTAATTTCAGACCAAGCCAGTGCATCTCACAATTTGCCCATGCCTTTCACTCAGGTCAGATCTAAAGTGAGTCAAAATAAATGGGTCTGGTACTTCAGCTGAAGGGCATTGCTTACTCACACCCACAGTATATCAGGCAAGGATGCGTTTTGAAACCGTATGACCTGGCCTTTTTTTTTTTTTTTTTTTTTTTGAATTTGTTTACAGTTGCTTGCCATGTGTCAGAAACTTACCAAGAAAATCTAGACCTTAGGGAAAACAGCAAGAAAGCAAAAACTGAAGCCAACCCATAAGGGATTGCCAAAAATCTTGCCAGCAAGGTTTTTATAGCCATATTTTAAAACATTCATTCCAGTTTTTTATTATTATTACTAATAAAAGGGCTGCAATTAGCACTATACTGTCAATGCTCCTAACATTGAGGAGTGAAGCCAGAACAGTAGCTCTTGAACAAGAACTGTGAACCAAGCTATCAGTTACTGTCTTAAATAGTTATTGTTAATATTGAAGTAGCCAAAAACTGTGTTTGTGTATGGTTGAGCCTGAATGCTGGGCTTTGCTGTTATCAGCAGTGGACCAGACATGCTGGAGCTGGGTCATGTGATTGCTCTGCCTCTGGTTCTCACTGAACATCCAGAAGCAAGGATGCTTGCAAAGCAGAAAGGAATCTGCTTCAGAACGAATGGATTTGTGGTTTTCTTGGACCCAATGGCTCCACATAAAATGTGTTTCCTCTCCACACTGGACACTCTGGTGAAAGCCTCTTAAATGCAGTGCTGTCCATCCCTCCATTCAGCATGGACCTGCCTTCTCTCACTGTAACTCAACTCCTCCCTTTTTGAAGGGGCACTGTAAGAATGCAGTCCTCCCTTTAATCTCTCTATGGGGATGGACCATACTATATGTGCAGAGACTAAATTGTGCAAGCCAGAGCGAGCCCAGCAGGGCTCATTAACTTGTGCCTAATACCATGCTTAAGAGGACAGTCTCCAGCCCTGGAAGCAGCCTGCCCACTCTCAGAAAGCATAGAAAACATTTCAGGAAACCTTGCCTGTTTGGATCTGCTCCAGAAAAAGCCAGCCCAAGTGTCGATTTCTTAAATGCTGAACTGGAATGGGAAATGATGGGGAGCAAAGAAAGTGCAGCAATATCTCTCTAGCTTCCCTTGGCATCATCTCATGCCCAGCCAGGCTTATTAGCTCTGGCTCCTGGCTGGTGCCTGTAGACTCTCCTTGGGTGACTCTGCACAATGGTTCATGGGACTTTGGGGAATCTTCTTTGCTGTGACAAACAGCCATCTGGGGTCTAGCCAAGGCCAGCTTAGTCTCTCACCCTAAGGGTAGACAAGCCTGCTGAAGAAGCATCTGGATACTACAGCGGCACACGGTGCTTGGAAACATAGCTCTCTGCAGGCACAAACACCCCACCAGCATTATGTCAGCTGTGGGAGGCAGGACACAGTAACCAGCATGATATCTGATTCAGATAAACACTATTTTTCCATTTACAACTGGCTAGTTGCATCCCTTTTTAAAATATCACTATGCAACATCTAGGTCTTTGGGAGTTTGGGGTAGGGAGAGGAGTAGAGTGTTACTGCATTTTCCTCCATAACTGAAGAAAATAATAGCCATCTCCAGAGTGAAAACAGTAATATGCCAACTCGACCAACTCGTAATCTTAATTCACCTCAAACTAAAATCCCTTACTACTTTTTTTCTAATGAAAAAACACATTCTAGAATAAGATCTCAGTGGAGATTTTCAGGATAAGCACAGATACATGCTGCAATCAATCATATCCAAACCTAACATACAATTACTTGCTCACAAGCACAATGAAGTTTCACACCCTATTTAGTTTTCTTGTGCAAAACTTGTTATTTATTCATAGCCTTGAAGCTCCTAAATGAAATGGTGACATTAATTTGTCCCAAGTCACAACAGAGAAAATTTGGTCAATAATATGCTAAACACCAATTTCAGCATCAGAAAAAAACAATACATGAATCCAAGTCCCTGAGACTCATCAAATGAACCAGGTGCCAATGCAATTAATCAGTTCTGACCACTCATTGTAACTTGAGGAACACGTTCACTTTTAGTCTGAGTCACGATTGACACAGGAACAAAAGAAATTGCTGTCACTGGTAGTAGGAAAAGCAGCAATGTATTATTACACAAAACAATACCTGGCTTTGTCATGGGACTGGCTGAAGCAATGAAACTCAGAGAAGTAAACATGGGCTACAGCCCAGTGCTCCTCAGCCTGCCAGTCTTCACAGGGCACACGTTGCGATCAGGGCCACCCTGAAAATAAGGCCCACTAATTTTGGAAGCGTTGGCTCAGTCCTGAAGTTTCTGATCAGTTTGCTGATGCTGGAGACCCACTGAATCAGAGCACGCAGAGAAGCGTCTAGAATACACAAACAAATAAAACATATGCGATCCAAAACTGAATTATAGGCTAAGAGATTAATTTTGAAGAATATATATATTTAAAGACATATATTTTCATATATATATGTCATATCAAACACAGAGCATTGCTATAAACACACTTCAAGCTTGCTGTCAGTATCTTAGGACGAAGCACAGCTGTGATGTATGGTTTGTTTTCCACTTCTAAAGAACCGAGAGGACCTATATTCAGTGTTTATCAGATTGCCCCTTTCCAATTCTTAAAATAATGTATGTGTAAAGAGAAGACTGACTGGAGTGCTTCACAGGGCCTTGTTTCCAGCTACAGCCTAAATGAGTTTTGCACATGAGTGGAATCATTTACTGCTTATTTAACTTTGCAAGTGCTTTGGAGGACCTCTGGTAACACCGACTTTGTTTTTCCCTGCTTGGCTGCTGCTTGGACCGCCTCAAGCCATTTGCATCTGCACAGTCACAAAAAGAGACGTGGTCTTCTGAGTTTTATGGCCACTGAGCAATACACAACCACAGGACAGATTTCTCTGGCTGCAAAGCCTCTCCCCCAGCATGGCGCTACCACTACCAAACGAGCCTTGCCCAAAGCAGGCGCGCAGAGCATGCAGTACTCAGAGCCCCGTTCTGCCGTGAGGCATTAAAATGCTCTCATTGCTGCCCCAACAGCGGGCTTAAACCACCAAGGAGCGTCGCCTGATGAGCAGAGTGCCAAAAGTAAGCCCAGGCTTGGAGGTTGTGCTTTTTCCTTCTCTGCAGGCTGAACGCTCAGACTTATCGCACCTCCGCCTGCGGCACCCCAGGGCTGCGCGCTTTTAAATTACACTCCTTGTAACCATGGTGAATTGCATGGTCCCGTTTCTTATGAATAAAGCCCTTCCTGAGCATCTTATAATATGACTGCCCATGAGCAAAAACTTATTCTTTGACCTCCTTTTCCTCCCTCCCTGCTCCCAGCTCTGATGTATCAGAGCCACGTGGGAGGACAAACGAGGGAAAAAAAAAAAAAAAAAAAAAAAAAAGAAATTGCTCACAGGATCGTGAGGCGTAAAACTGCAGCCAGTGCAAGGAAGTCCATCTGTATACAGCATGCACATATTCTTGGCTAACACAGCACTTTTTTTGTGAGTATTTTCACTCTCCAGAATCTAGATTTTCTGAACATCTTTAGTTCAACACCACAAGTCTCAAATTAAGAGTTTGTTCTTGACTTATGATTTCTATTCACAGATCAAATATTCAGCTGTAAGAGCTTCACCACCAATCTCTTACAGACAATTTGTGCTTCCCTTTTAATTCTCCCTCATTTACCCAATTAGCATTCTGTTAATTAAACACTGAAAGTGCCTTCACTTTCTTCAGAAAAACACATTTCTGCTTAACCCCTGATTTATACATGTACCTCTGCAGGCTGTTTCAATGAGATTAGAGTGTGCACACCGTTTCTGTTCCTAGTTTGCAGACATTATTCTGAGGAAGTGCTGCAATATAACACCAGCCTTGCTGCCATCCATTTAGACTGGAGTTTTGCCTAGCATAGTTTGTCTGCTGAGATAATTAATAGTCTTTAGCAACCATGATTCCCTGGCTGTGAACTTCAAAGACAGCAGTAGTTTTATATTCTTTCTGTGAGCTAGCAGACAGTTATTATAACATTACGTGATTTGGAAGTGAGGGACTGTCCAGGAACCATTAATTGAAGCTGGCTAGAGGGCCTCCACCACACCCTGAGTCAAGCTTTGTATAAGGAAAGGATTGCATGTTCTTTTAAATTCTCTCTCTGTTTCAGTCTGTGCTCTATTGCATTCAAATTATCAGATCACCCAGCCCCCGTGACAACACATCACTGGGCACCTGTCCCAGCACCACCCCACGTTGTGTGACTCCCAGCCGTGGGCTCTGCTCCCCACCCTGCTCGTACAGCTCCACTTTTGCCTCCAACTCAGGACAAGGTGACACCAGGTTCTGAACCCCTATGCAAGCACACCAGTGAGGTCTCCAGCCCCCAGGAAACAGCTCAGTGTAAAAGTACTCACTCTATTCTCCAGCATCTTCATGTGCACACCACATGCTTAAAACAAACCAGATGCTGTACATCAACGTGAGACAAAGCAACTAGAGTATCGCTCCATGTCTTCAGATGTGTAGATATGAATTTCTGCTCTGCTCTTGGGCCAAAATTTGTCGCTCCATAAAGATGTACATTGTTTGCTCCTCCTTTTGGGCTAGCTGTCAAATGAACCGGACACACATCTTGCCTGAGTTCTGGTACAGTGTGACAGGGAGGTTGTGCAGGACCCAACTGGAAAGCTTCCTGTGCTGCTCATAAATGATCGCTTGGTTGGCGATTTCAGTGCTCATTGCACCACTAGCTACAAAAGCCTGGCATAAATTGAGACCACTAGTCCATTGTACCAATGAGGTGTTGAAAGGTCTTCTATGTGCAAGCACAATATGGTGCGCTGTATCTAAATGAATACTTGTGAATCCAAAAGGAAGAAAGTATTACGTGCCTTTCCTCTAAACCAAAGGTGACATTTTGCCCTTTCTGTCAAGACACATGATCTGAGCTTGAGAGAAGCATGAACCCCAGGACACAAGAAGCAAAAGCTGTTCTTGACATTTTACAGACCAACTTTCCCATGACTACAAAACAATTCAGAATTAAAGTCCATTTTCTCCTACATTCCACTCCTGCTTTTTGGCTGGAGGCTTTACCATCTCTACATTTGCAATATCACAAAGCCTTCACTTGGTTTTTGATGAGCTCCTTCTTTACAACACCCCTGTGAAGACCACAACTGCTCACAAACCCAGCCTACAGGTGGAAAAATTGAACAACTTGCTAAAAGCTCCACAAAATGTTTGTAATAGAAAAAGGATGGAGTTAGCTAATTAAATCACTAGACTGTGGGCCCATACATAGGGTCCATCTTCCTCTTAACTGCATCTGAGTTCACAGCAGCTCTATGAGCACCACTGTACCTGCCAGGAGAGACTTCAGTGGGTGCAGACACCCTCCCACAAGGTGGGGAATGTTACAGCAGAATCCCTGGACAAAAAGCAGTCCAGTTACAGAGATGGATGTATGCACCTCTGAGACATGTGAACCGGGCTATTACCAGCTCTTCTTGCCCATCCTTAGACTTGAACACAATCTATTCAATTCTTCACCAAGGACTGGTGGTGCCAAGATACTACAAAAGAGGGATTTCACGGCAGTGTTTCTCTCAACACTGCACATAGTATTATGCTAGCTTGTATAACCTGCTTTCGCGTCACTGCACTAGTCAAACCCAGGATACAGACAGGCTGAAAATAAAAAGTTGTCTTGAAGTCTTGAGCAGGCATACTGCTCCCATGGGACTGTCAGCCCATCCATCAGTTCCCTGCCAGGAAGCACAACAGCATTGGTCTGCTAAGCTCTGAGAAACAAAATCTGGGCTTCCTCCAGCCTAAATTTCTGATGATTGCTAGAATAAGGAAAGCAATTTTTATAAGAGAACACAGTTAAGGAGATAAGTGGTTAATTAATACGTGCAGAGTTATCTTACAACACACACTGCGTAGAACTCTCTATATACATATTTGATGAAACTTTTTTTAGATGATGAAAAGCTTCTTGTTGCAAGAAACTCTTATTGTAGGTGGAGGAACCTTAACAAAAACCCATGTCTATAGAAATATATTAGTCAACTCTCACTCCTATTTTCCTTCACAGATGCAAAGACTACTGCACTTTTATAGCTGCCCCTAGATCTGTTCTGATCTATATACACTTGTACCCCAAATATGAGAATTTATCTGTAATTAAAGTTCGTCACTGTTTTTTAAAGTTTGTTTTTCTGACTGAAGAAGAATAGCACCACATAAACTCAAGTGACTAGGCAGGGGAAAAAAAAAAAAAAAAGAAAATGGACATTGAATTTGATTTATAGCAAATCTAACAGCTGCAGCGTAGACAAATGATTCCCAGCACAATTACAAGTAATGCATGAAGGCACAATACCACAATTTGTGAAGCACTTTGAAAAGGAGAAGAAAAAACAGAGGCTAAATCTATTCAAAATAGCACAATCAGCCTTGGACCTAAAATGTAAGCATCTACATTGTCACCAAAGCAGCAGAATTTCTTTTTCTTATACCTTTCATGAGACTCAGCACTCAGGTTTAGCTTACCATTTAACATATCCCACATACATTTCTTCATCTGGAAAACTGTTGCTATTTATGTTGCCAGTACATTTAAAACAATCCAGAAGTTGCTTTACTCTAAGACATTATTAAAAAAAGGAAAGAAAAAACACAAAATCATTACTTCATCTATTTACTGTGAACCCAAAGGAAATATTTAAAATGTATCATTTATTGGAGCAAACATGAAAAAAAAAAAAAAAAAAAAAAAAAAAAAAGTACATTATGCTTTTGGAAATCAATTTTCAGCTCTTTTCTCAGATGGATTCATCAAAGACATATCAAGGGGCTTTGGAGGGGAGTTATAGGACTTTTTGCTTTTATACTATTAAAAGTCAATTTTCTCTGTGTTTGCAATTGATTTAACATAGCCTTTGGTATTTTTGATGTACAATTTTAACTCTCTGGACAAAGCAGGGTCATTTAAATAATCTAAATAAGACTAATGTTTCTTTAGTCTTAGTTTCTTTTTATTATGGCTCATAAGAACTCAAATAAAACATGAAAAATGTGCAGAAATATTTTCTCAGTCTCTATGGCACTGGATGTCACCTGTAATACATGGCAAGAAATATCTAGATCCACTCCAAACAGCAGTCTAGTGATCAGGCATTTCTGTTGAAGAAATCATATAGTAAACCCCAGAAAAAAAAAAAAAAAAAAAAAAAAAAAAAGTTTCCTCCTGATGTCCAAAGTTGTCTCAGGTCTTCTCAACTTCTTGGCTGTTTCAAATATTCACAGCTAAATCGGTGAGCAGTTGTCTTGCCTGCACATATGTCCTTTTGACATTCTGCACAACTTCTGGAAGAAGTAACAATGCAGGCATCATTGCCAGGCAGCATGAGTACATACTGAGTTAAAAAGCAGAGGTATTGAATTGAACCACCTTTCCATCTCACAGTGTCCCCTTGTTTTTGAGTGAATAAAAAAGGAATCAGAATAGAAGCTGGAGATTCCACTCCAAAAGGTGTTAAAGATTTGATGCAGAGGTACCATGCAATATTGTTTCAGGTGAAAGTACTCTGAAAGAATGGTGAAGTCATTAACATTTCAGTGCATGTGTCCTTTTCATGCCTAGCAGAAGAATCCAGATACTTCAAGCTCTTTAAAAAAAGAGACAGTAAAAGGTGAACGACAAAAGCTCGAGCAAAGGGTCACTGGCAGGTCTCTGGGAATGATTACCTCTTTCAAATCCAGGCAGCAGGGGATGTGAGGTGTCAAAGGCTGTGCAATCACCTCTGCTGAGCATCTAAACACCAATGGCTCTGATCAGTGGAGAACACGAGGTGAGGAACCAGGAGAGGTCACTAAGCAGGAGCTACAAAGGCATATCCCGTGAATCACACTGCCTTACACAGAAGGAAAAAAAATGCAGCCTACAGAAAGTGCTGGTAAAGGAGATGGGAAAAACAAAGAATTAGTAAAACACATAGGAGGGAGGGTAAAGAAATAAACTACAGCAAAGAAGATACAAAAACTGCTGTCAAGTCTCTGGGAGCTTAGGGACTGCAGAGACAGGCTTCTTGCAGAAGTTTTTTCCTCTGGTGCCAAAGAGTCACTGGGATAAGTAGGAAGGATAGGTCACGGGTTGCCATCTGGCCCTGAAAAAGAAGAGAACAAAAGACAAAACATCAATTACCAAATAAATAAATAAATAATTAGGGCAAAACCCTTACCATAGAAATAGGGAGGGCATGTGAGAGAGACCTCACTAAAACAGAGGGTCTGTGATTACACACAGGCAGGTGTGGTTTCACTCAGGTGAGGAGCCCCATCTCACTGGGCATGATGTCTGGAGTTAAAGTACTTCCAGTGACCAAGAGCACTGCAGAAAGTATCACCCCTGCCAGCTGCTTGGTACCTACCCAAGAGATGCTGGGGAGAAGGGTAGGTATGCCCACAACTCATCAACCTCCATGCAAAGTCCAGGCCTTGTCACATGTTATGCCATCACACTTAATCTGTACCTGGCAAATGTGAGGGTGCTTTTTTAAACACCATCATTAGGGTCCACGAAGTCAAACTCTGTGTTTCCAGAAACAGGTTGTATAGACAGCAGATATCTTGGTACAATGTCATCATATGGTGATGGCTGAGATTCTGCAAGGACATAGACACACCTCCATTTTATGGTTCAGGGTGTCCCCACACTGGGAAAAGAACAAGGCTCTTGGTTAGAGATGTTATGAGTTCCTTCCCTGCCCCAGATCTGGCTACAGTCCCTCAACAGTGTTTTTCTCCATAAGGAAACAATGTTTGACAGCAGTAATTTAAAACACTTGTCTAAAAAAAAAAATGTGTTTTTTTTTTTTTCAGAAGACTGGCATATCTGTGGACAGGGGGGATTTGGGAAAACAGTATGGGCATGAGTACATGCACTCCAGTCTTACAAGGACTGAGAATTACATTTCCAGATTTAAATGGAAAAATACAGCATGTGATTCCATTTAATGATGGTCACCAATTTTGCTCGATATTCCTAGATAATCCTGGATAACTGCAAGGAGACTTCACTTGTATTGTTAAAGGCTGTATTTATCATGACATGTGGCATATTCAAAAGCAAATCTCCATACCATTAGAATGATACTTACCTCTGAATTGCTCTTACCTTACCAAGCTTCAGCAAACACACTGATATGTCAGGGTACCTAGTGGTTAATTGGATGTTTATCAGCATAGTATTTACGCAGTAGTGTTGCTTTTGCCCAGTTACAAGTTGCACTTTTGGTTCACTGCATTTTCACTGCTTGTATGACTACTAAAACTATATATTCAGGATAATGAGGTTTCTAGTGCTTTTGAAATGTTATTTAAATGCTGATTTCAGAAGTACTGTTTGTAACCTCTGTTAGGTCCGCAGAGAAAGCACAATTTCCAATAGGTTTGTATCAGTGTAAATCCAGGGAACTGTGTTGAAGCATTGCATTCAGAGCAAGAGTTTACCACTCATTTGACTATATACCCACAAACCACTGACCTAGCTAGAAAATAACCCACAGTGCAATAAACTGACAGGCACAGAAAAAATAATCTCAGTTAAATGCAAACCCTAAGCCTATGAAAGATTCTTTCTGTTCTTTTTCTCTTGTTCCCCATCACTACCTATGGAGTCTGAAAGAAATTTTCCACATCCAGTTTGGTTTCAACTCAAGTCAAAAGTACTTCTGCAAATGGAGTTTGCTCTTCAGCAAGCCTGCTCCTGCATGGGTGGGGAAGGATGGATGAACCTTGGCTTTTCTTTTTCTAGAAGCCCATTTCTCTTCTTGAAGTAGTCTTGAAAAACTTGACTAAGAAGAATGGATAGACATATCTGACAGCAATATTTTTTTCCCTTACTTTTTCTAAGGGTAATCCATGGACACACTATCACCATCAACCACAGCTGAGCTTTGAGGTTCAGCAATGAAAAGCCACTTACTTTTCACCTTTCAGGAAGGTATTAAATCAATTTGTCCTGTCACTGAGCACCACTGAAAAGAGCCTGGCTCCATCCTCTTCAAACCCACCCTTCAGGTATTTGTACACATTGATGATATATCCCTGAGCCTCCTCTTCTCCAGGCTGAGCAGCCCCACATCTCTCAGCCTTTTCTTATAGCAGAGGTGCTCTGGGTTCCAAATCATCTTCATGGCCCTTTGTTGGACTATCTCCAGTAGCTTTATCTCAGTCTTTTATTGGGGAGCCCAGTTCTGGATGAACATCTACAAATAGCTGAGGAAAATAAGCCATAATAAGCCATAATAATGAGAGACAAAATAGCCTTCCTTGGGTTTGTGACTTTAGGAGTCTACTGTTTAGCCTATGAAAAAGAAAGTAAATGAGAAGCTTGATCACAGTTTTTAGATACCAAGATAGGGAATGCAACGTTATTAAAGTGCTTGTCAATTCACCAGACTAAAGCCTAACAGGACCCAAGGATCCAATTTGAAAGGGGACAGGAGAGAAATGAAGTGCAGTGCAATTATTTGTTTAACACTGGCAGCAATTAGCTACTGGAAAATTTACTGTGTTCTGGTTGATTCTCTGTAGCTGGTGATTAAATCAAGATTGGATTTTTGGTCTTCTTTGAAGTCCTGTTTTAGTTCATGTAAAAACTCCTAGGGCCTGTGTCATGCAGTAAGACAGACAAAATGATCACAACAGTCCCTTCTGGCTCTATAATCTATTCTTTTATATGAGATGACATTCGCTGCTGCAATGATTAGTCAATTAACATTTGCAAAATACCAGAAAAATTCCTAAAATTCAGCAAAGCTGAATGCCTTGAATTAGTCTTTGCCTCAAGATCCAAATGAAACTCTGAACACAAGATCACTCCTGTACCTCTCTCTCTAAAACCAGCCCAAAACAAGCAAAGCAGAATTTGGTAGCTTAAATAACAATCTGGTATGTCCAGTCTATCTCACTTTGGTGCTAATCAGCAACAGTGCTCAAATGTCAAATACAGGTTCTAGAACCTCTCCACTGCTGCACATCAAGAGCAGCAGCCAGGGTTGATTATAAGAAAATAAAGCATCTCCAAAGGAAAACTGCTGGGCGGTTCTTCATCCTAATAAACTGCTCAGAGTGCAGAGCTTTGCATTTACTCTGGAGAGGATTCCTTAAAAAAAAAAAAAAAACAAACAAACAAAAAAAAAACAAAAAAAAAAAAAAAACTTCGAATATAGCTGGGAGATGGAATAAATTGACTAGTGGAGGTCAAGCCACTGCTGCAGTGATGTGTTTGGCTTCCAGAGACAGTCTGCCAGATGTACCAAGCAAGAGCAACTTTTCTGAAATAGCCTTGATAATAGGTTTCCGAGGGAGATGTCCCCTTGAAAGCAAAGTGTTCTGAAGCCACTTACCAAAGTATGCCACAAAAGGACAGGAAAGCATTAGAAAAGAAAATACAGCAAATGCTAATCATCTGCGATTCAACCACTTCTCTGTAGAGCTAGAAAATAAATAACTTTTATGTAATGCTAAGCACAGGGTTATGACTCTTTGTAGACAGTCCTTGAACTGAAACAATAAAGAAAGCAGCATGCTGTTTGTCATTCTAATCTAACCCTTGTGAGAGCCAAATTGAGCCTTAGGAATGTTCACGTCTTGTTTTCAGATGTTGCTGCTATCAGGAGATGGAGGAGCTGGAAGAATTGCCCTACTGATAATGCATCTATAGCACCTTCACTCTATTTACCAGCCTGGAAAGGGTGGGTGGCCAGCCCTGGCACAGAACCATAACACTGTGGGGAGGTTTGGATGGCCCATGCCTGAGGAGATACCTACTTGTGAAGAATATGCCACCTCCTAGGCCAAAAGGGGTACAAATACACAGATTCAGAGAACATAAGGATTTGTTTAACAGGCATAGAGTAATGTTCCTAAATTCATGGGCAAACCCATAAATAAAACCTGTGGCTTTTCCCTTTAGAAAAGCCTTTTAGTGTGATAGAAGCAAGCAGGATACAAACAGCTCTGCTCCTGCTTGCAGACCATCTCTGTTCGTAGTCACAGCTGGTACCATGGCTTCTCAGGAACCACAGCCTCTGGAGGGCTCACAAGCTAGTCAAAAGGACATAGTGTAAATCCATTAACAGACCTCTTTTTGTCTGATTTACTGGATATTGCCATTCACTGAGGGTAGTGGCAGCAGCATAAGCAACTGCCAAAGACAGCTGTCACCTCACATAGAAATGGTTTCTCTATTCCTCCTGGCACCCTGGTTTAGAAACCCTCCATGACATTTCTTCCAGTTGCATCCAGTTGCATCCAGTGACATCTTGGGTCATAGGACAGGAGTAAGCTCATTACTCACCCTAGCCAGTTTCTCAAGCTCCCATTCTTCATTACTGCAATGAAAACCCAGATCTAGACCAAAGCTTTTGGAAGATCACTTAGTCCCCAGATACATCAAGGTAATAAGTGCAATGCTTCAACAGATCCAGCTCATCCCAACCTCGGCCTAGGCTGGAACCAAGTCAATTGATGACAGGCATCATTTTATTTCATTTGCTACAGATGAATGACTCAAAAATTATATAAAAGGGTGAGAAAAGTTCTCGGAATTAAAATGTAAACCAAGTTGGTTTATAAGCCAAGCAAATAGCAGTTCACTCCCCATGTCCTAAACACCCTGCTAATCAGCACACAGACAGCTGTATCCAAGCCCTTTCTCCTCACACACACCATCAACTCCTCTCTCTTGGCACTTGATTTACCTTCTCCATCCTACCTACTGGAAAATTTAAAAAGGAAAGCTTGAAAAAAGCTGGAAAAAAAAAAAGTATAAAGAAGTATAATATACCATCCTCAGTCAACAGAATAAAGCCAAGCAGTCAGGGAAGCTCATTGTCAACAGAAGAGGTTCCTAGTTTGGCAGAAACTCAGATAGCAAGCCTCCATACCAGTGAAAGAGTTTTATGTGATGGGACTGATGTGAGCATGCACAGGTATGTATCATCTGAAAAAAAAAAAAAAAAAAAAATCATCCATGGAACTCTGAACTCAGAATTATTCCAGGAAAAATAAATAAATAAATAAATAAATAAATAAGAGGAGCCCAAATCAGAGAATGCTACAGCAGGGACAACCGTGCAAAGCAGTATGAGCAGGCAGGAGCACATCAGCTGAGGAGCTGGTGGAGGCAGCTCTGCAGAGTGAAGGCTGGGGCACACGCGGTTCAAAAGCAAAGCACAAGTCCACAATGTCTGGCTGGCATGAGAAAGCTACATGTTATGCCAAGGTCTATAAGCACAATCCAGAAATACAGACAAGACTGCAACAGTGTAGGAGAGCACCATGGGTGGCCTAGAAGTCACCTCCTCTGGTGGCAGGTTGCCAGCTGAATGAACTGGGTCTGCTTTCCCAGAGGAAGAAAAGACTTGGCGGGAGAGGAAGGCAGGGTCACAGCAGTCCTCGAGTTCATAAAGGCTGCCAAGAGAAAGGGAACAACCTGTTCTCTATGCTCACAGATCAGACAAGAGGAAATAAAGTGTGCAAGGAAAATAGCAAGGTAAGTGAATAGAAAACCCTAAATGGGGTGTTTTAAGACAACCCCTCCTAAGGCACATCCCATCCTGGGGCTGGCTACAGTATGCTTCACAATGACCACACTCAAAAAGCTCAGACAATGTAAAACAAACATATACCTATGTAGCAGATAAAAATAGATAGGCACATAAGTATATGCACATAAAGAATCAACTGATGTCTGAAAAAGGCACTAAGCCCAAACTCTCAATTGCATCATTATCTTTGTGAGGACCAAAGGTCAAATTTACAAGGTGCAAAGGGCATTATTTTGAACTCAATTGATTTGCAGGAAGAATTGGATGCCAAACTCTTTTTGCTTTTAAAATTTCCCATCCTTTCCACCTCTCATTGCCCTTTTGGCCTCTACTAGTGTTTTTTCTGTGAATGCTGGAAGTTTGCAGACAGTACCTAAAATAATCCAAAGTGCACACATTCCCACTTGATATAGGCAAATAAGGGTGCCCAATATGTTTGCAGAAAGCCTGCCACACAAGGGAACGGTCATGTCAAACCAGGACCTTCTCTACATCTCTGTGTGGAGCACTGGCTCACTTCCAGTTCAGACGGAGTAGCTGAAAGTCATTTCTCTCTGATGTTGTTTAAAAGCCTAAATGCAATGAAATACTAGTCTAAGTCCATTTCCCAGTGAGCAGAAGTGTCAAAAAGCCACCATCAGAGCTGGATGTAATTGGCAGCCCCAGCAGGGAAGCGAGGAAATAGAGAGGCGGGGAGACGCAGTACCCTGCCTCCTGTGGTACTTGTTACTAAACTTTCCACAGCAGTGTCTCCAACTTTTGGGGCACTGAAACTCATTTGCTTCTCACACACATTGAAATCCCCACACCTCAGTATGGCCAATCAGACTCTCCACTGAAACATTCGGTCTCTTTTCCCCCCTCAGTTTTACAGCTAGTGAAACACTGATGCTGGATAAAAAGTCACTCCACAAAGATATATTCTGGGCTGATAATCTGCAACTTCATATGCTTGACCTCATGCCAAACTCATGACCATTCTGGCCTCAAGTTTGCCATGGCAGTATTTTAATATATTTATTGTTTTCGCTATATACCAAAGCATACAGTTCAAAAGAGCACAGGCTTCTAGGGTCAAACTTCATCTATTCTGCAGCCAAAACCTCACATCCACAACATTCACTTACTGTCACTGCAAAACCAACACAAAAGGAAACCCAAAGCCCTAGAAGGCTAGCTGCATAGCATGTCCATAAAATGAAATTATTTGGCCTGGCTAGGTTTGTTCAGGAGCTTTGTGTGAATTTGTGGCACAGTCAACACTGAAGAACTCATGTCGAGTTAGCCCAAAAGGCATAAGTATTGTTGTCACTAGTCCTGTAGTCAAGTTGCCAGCCTAAGAAATCCAGTTTTGAATAAGTGCTACACCACAGACTTCCTCTGGAAAGATGGGTAAGTCCCATTTATTGCAAGGAAACAAGCATCTCACTTTTGTCCTTTTCTTTCCAGGCTTCATTTGCATAATACCTCAAATCCAAGCACTTCAGAGGGCAAACCTTTCTAAATGATATTGCGCTGAGATAGAACAGCAATAAGAGTGGATGATTAGGTACCACCAGCAGCTAGGTAAAACAGTACTTTATTTCCAGTTGTTATCTACAATTCCCTGTGAATGTATGCTGCCCTGTAAAACGTATATCTGTGCTAAAACAAGTAGTGCATGTTTCCCTCCAAGAGCTTACAGGAAGGAATAGCTTGTGTTACTTACAGTATCCATCATTATAAAGTTTCTGGAGCCTTCCCAGGAGTAGTAACAAACAACAACAACAAAAAAAAGTCACAACAGGCTCATGTTCCTCACAAATTTCCCCCCAAAGGTGTTGAGAAGTATACTTCTACTGGCCTGGTAGTTGAGGTCTTTTCCTCACCCCCCTTTACTCTTCCCTCTTTTCCCTCACCTCTTATATTTTTGTGCTTGCTTTTATCTCCTACTCTGTCCTCGATTGTGGTCAGTGGGGTAACTAGGTCAAAGCAGCAAATTCTGTGTTTCAGCCTGAGTGCAACAAGACTGGTCACACATCTCTGAAAATGAGTTGGGAAGCTTTGGTCTGGCTGCCAAAACCATTCTGTATATGGAAAAAATGACACCACAGACCAGTAACAGGAGCTCACAGAGCACAAATTACAGAGGCTCACTGACAACAAATTGCACCCTGGGCTGTGACAGGCTCTCCCACCACTCAAAGCTGGGAGAGGACAAGACTTCTGGAATAAACAAAGTTACAGCTCTGCAGTTTTGTATTTGGCCAAACACAAAACCAATCTTTCTGCACTAACATAACCCTTTATGCATCTTTTCCAGGCAAAAATAATTACCCTGTACTCACAAGGCAGTGCCTCGCTAGGGGAAGGGAGGCAACTTTGTCCATGAACGTGCTTTAAGGGGTTGCCCAGGAAGGGTCTGGGTTGCCATTTTAAACATGCTTCTTGTTAAAGGAAACACCAAACACTGCATCAGAGAGAGGAAACAGCAGCAGGTCACTTTATGAATGAGCACTAGGCCAAAAGCAGGAGCATGCATGGATAGCAACAAGTCTGTACAACTAGTCCCTGGGTAGCCCATCAATAGAACTGCATCCTCAAAACCTACTCAGTAAACATGTACGTAATAAGGGACATTTGTATAGATAATTAACAACTACAAATCAAACATGCTTTCTGAAAATTCAGTTCTGTTCCTAACCTATATGACAACATCAACGCCCAGCACCATACATTAAGTTCTGCACAGAAAGGGGGAAAATAATATAGACTACCATCAGATTATTCTCTGATTCCCCCTTACTATTTGTTTTATGCTATTAGGAAATAATGTCCCTTTTTGCCATGTAATGGCCTTCTCAATTTGCATTTCTAGTTTCTGGGGACAGAATGGCTATGCATGACAGCAGTGACTGGTGATGTGCAGTGGAGTGCCTGGTTCCAAAAATGTGATTTCTCCATTTACATCGCTGGCTTTAAAGTCCCATAGAAACTGGAAAAAATAATAAAAAGCCCAACAAAGTCACCATGCTGAAAACTTCTATGTAATCCTATTTATGCAGAAAGGATTTTTTTTTTTTTTTGACAACATTTTGCATAAATTCCTTCCCAGTTACTAATATTTTAATAACACATCTTTATTACCATGGAGTGCACTGGGAACCAGACACAGAACTTCTCTAACTGTAGGTTAGCACAGCACAATAAGCACACTGGCAGGAATTGTAGGTCCGTGTATTTTTTTATTATTATTATTACTTTTTGTTGTTGTTCCTTTCCCTCTCAGATTTTTTGGTTAACTTCAAGTTATGCACTTCCTTTGATTACCTTCCCCCACACACACCTTACTTTACTGATGATATTTTTTTCCAGCCAAGCTAGAGCTAGGGCCTGCTTTCCTTTGCACCTCTTAGTGACAGCACTTCCATCAAGAATAATTTCAGAGACAAGCACTTCCCTTGGCAGCAACCAAACAAAGCACGATGCCTTTCAGGCAGAGCCCTGCCTCAGAAATAAATAAATAAAGGAGCTTGCCTCATATTTTATCCAGCATCTTCTGAGGCTCATCAGAGGAAATTAAAAAAGAAATTGGCTTCTCAAGAGGATAGATCAGACACCTTAAGGAACAGCTGCAATTTGTGTTTCTGAGAAATGAAAATTGAAAAGCAGGCTAAAGTGGATATTGGGTGATTTATAAACCGCCTTTCTCCATTCTTTCAGAGTGTCAGTACATTTTGTAGATCATCAATAGCACCATCTTTAATATATAATTTTCCAAAAATAAATAAATAAATAAAATTAAGCAGGCAACTCCACATCCCGTTCCCTCCTGACCTTGCACAAGGGTGTTTAAAGGACCTCTCAGTCTCCGCCTGCATTGCAAGAGGCATGGCTCCTGCAAACCTGTAGTCCTGCTAGTGCAACTGGAACCAGATATGGTAGCTGTTAGCACTGCTCATGCCAAACACTGGCAAGTGAACTTGCACAAATGTACCAGGTTTGTTCTTGAGCAGAAGTATTGAATGCTACTCCTTGACATTTTGTTGTTTTAGTCATCCAAACCCTTGGAAACCACATCAAAATCTATAAAGCCATTCAGTTCTTAATCGTAGCAGATATGAATCACTGTGTCAGTTAACATGAGGTGCATAAATCTCTGGCAACGTGGATTTATGATACCGAGACGTAACTCACCAGTATCAGCTCTTCGATTTGATTAGAAGCATGGGATTTGAGGGAACGGACTTACATAGCTGGCTGCAACCGGAGTTGTGACCTTAACAAAAAAGTCAGGGACTGAGGCTGCCGAGCTGTCAGCATGCTTAAGTAACAGTTTCACGTTCACCCTGCTCGGATTAATTGCTGCTTTAATCTGCGGCAGCCGACACACATGCGCAGCCGCGCACGCTAATGGGGAGGACGGCAGCCGAGGCTCTATCAAGCCTCATTATATCCCGCACGCTTAATTGTCTTCGTCACTGGAAACCATCATTTTATTTAACGCTTTAAATAAGGCAGAAATGCCATAATCACATTTAAATATTAAAGACATTTATAAGCAAACAGGAAGGGTTTTAAGTACACACAGAGTGCTGCTGCATGGATTGGGTTGACTGATCCAGGTGGGAGATTTTTCTCCTCATCTCCTGCATCTGTAACCAAAGCAGCAGCAGACTCTGTGATGAAAAGTTTTTTGATTCATTCTGCTTAGCCTGCTGACACTCACATGCTGGGTCAAGTGCACTGTAGCTGACTGTAATTGCAGATATTAATGAAGCTTTCAAAGGGATTCAGAAATGACTCCGAATGTCCATGCTGTTGAGAAACTCATTTTGTTCTCATATAAACATGCCAGACCATCCAAAAAATAATTCAAATACTTGGGTCAAAAACACACGAATAACACTTGATTTGTTTTATGGCTTATATCCCTGCCATGCTCCTCTCTTTGGCTTGTGCTCTCATTCTCCCACTCCCATTTGTCAGGGGAGCATCAGAGAGCTGCACCTACATGCTGGTGCTGCCACTCTCCCTATGACAAAATTCTGTCTGCAGAAGCAGGTTAAGCTTGCAATGGTGGGGGAAGAACGACTAATGCCCACTGAAGCCTTGCAAGTGGGACAGTAGGTCCCAGACTTGGAGACAATATCCAGTCTAGATTTTTTATTTTTATTTTCCCAATGTGATAATCTTCTTGAGTGGGTGGGATTTGTATGAGAGAGACCTGCAGTGTGTTAAAAAGCATGAGTGCCCTCACCTTCCCACCATTCTGCTCCTACCTGTGTCTGCTCTGGACACTGACCTCTACTGTTTGGGTTCCCATTCCAGATGCTTCACTGAGGGAGAAAACAGGCAAAACCAATAAAAACACACAACAAACCATCCCTCTGCCCCTTGCCCTGAAGGGCAGCTGTGGATGTGCAGCATTTGGGACAGTGAGTTGGATCCTTGCATCATCAGCTCACAACCAGTGGGGACATCCTTGCTCCTCCCTTCACAATTGTGTACCAGAGGATGAGCTTTCCCCCAAGTTCCCATGCCTCCAGGTACTTCAGAAATGGAAAAGCATTAGTAGAGAAGGCCACCAGAGCCCCTGGGAGCTGGGGGCAAACCAGGTTGGGCTTAGGCCAACCAGGGCTGCTGGCCCTCTGCTGTGTGAGACACCGGGAATGCAGCCCCTCTCCTCCCTCCTGCTGCTGGGCACACTTTGAGGCTTCCAGCCTTTACCAGTCAGACAGCCAGACAGTTATTTAAAGAGCCTATCAGTTCCTTATGAATAGCAGCAATAACATTATAGCAGTTAAAAAACAAGTGAGATTGGGAAAGTATTGCAGCCATAGATGGAGAGCTGCTCAGGACCACTCTGTGCTAGGAAAGCGTAATCATACAGGCAAACCCTTCTGTCCAGGACCTGAGATACATCTACTCGTGGTAGATGGCACAGACAGCAGCTTGACCTGCCAGCCACCTGTCTGTAAGCCAAATGGCCACAGAGTCAAACTTAGCTGGTGTACCCTTCCTCTTGGCAATACCTATTGCCTCAGACTTCCTGAGGTGCTCATATATATACAATACCTGCTTCACTTTGGGCCATTTTGGAGCTTAAGGCAGAGCAAGTTGATATTTGGTCTCAAGCACATCATGCAGGCAATACCTCTCCCTGACTGCCACAGAAAAATGCCACTTTCCAAAAAAAACCAAACAAACAAAAAAAAAAAGAGTTCAGATACCCAGCAGAAAACTGCATTTTTCTGCCTATATAGGTGCATCTAAATCTAAATTAGGGCTATATGTCAGCATGAAAGCTTTATTAAAATAGCTCATCTAAACAACATTATTTTACTGTTAGCAACTCCAAATATAGGTCTGAGCTGCTGGGAGAGAAACATCATCTTAAATGCACTCTGAAGAGGTGTTGCTTTAAAAACATTCTTGAAGAAGGGAAACTGAGGCAGAAAGCAACTGAAAGACTTCCCCAAGGTCGGTCGACACATTTATGCAAAACTTGACCCCACCTGCATTTTAGTCCATGGCACAGATGCCACTGTAGCAATTTAATAAGCTACGAGCCCCATCTGCTCATTATTGTCTCAACTGGAGACTGCTGTCCCCAAAGCTGAGCCACGTTAATTGATTATATGAATGCTCCTGGTTTGCCCCAATACAAAGGCAGTCAATTTAATTTAAATCCTTGTTGGAGGAGATTTCAATTTGCTGGCTGACTTTACGCTGAGGCAGACAAGGAGCACTCACATAGGTTTCATAACCCACTCCTGCTACGTCTGACAGAGCGCATCTGTCCACCTCCTACCTCTCTGGCAATTTTTAAATCAAAGCAGATAAAATGGAAAAGGAGCAAAAAAATGAGAGTTTTCTTCTAGTGCTACCCAGAGCTTTGAACTTAACAGAATTTAGGCTAGCAGAATTTCCCAAATTTAATAGCATATCTTAGTTCTAATTTTTCTTTCCTGTTTTGAGATTTATCTAATTTGCTTTCCAGCATAGTGTATTTTAACATCCTTTCCATATTTTAATCTGGTTAAAGCAAACAGAACACGCTTGGAATTTTTATTATAACCACCAGCACTAGGCAGCAGCGTCAGGGTCACAGAAACTACAGCAAACAAAAAGCTTTTAAAAAATGTCCTTTAAAAAGCTCCCTAAATGCCCCACCAGTATTTCTGATATTTTAAGTCATCAAAACTTTTCTAGTGATAACGACAAGCTGCTAAATTTTATTCTCTTCCCTATTTCTTTCATTTTCATTAGTGGCTGGATTTTGATTTCATTATGCCTGATGAAGACCAGCTGCCACCATAAATAAAGTATGTGCCTCATCATCAGAGGCAGCCACAGGTAAAAGCACTATGTAAAGCAACCACAGCATATACTGCTTTGCTGTAAACTTCATGACAAAGCCATTCACCTGCACACTTCTGGTGTAAAAAAAAAAAAAAAAAAAAAAAAAAAGAAGAACACCCTGTCTGTGAGCTTTGCTCCCAGTTGAAAACACACACCCACTGAACCATAAAAACAAGATCCCTTTTTGCACATTGGCCCTGCTCAATAAAACAAGGGTATTTCTGCAGTTAAAACAAACCAAACCAAACAAGATACAGCATTAATTGTTAGCTCTTTACCTTAGCAGTTACAGTCCTGCTACCCTAGCAGTCCTGCTTTGTTTACAGTGGGGTTGTTTTTCTTTTCTCCTTGGGAAAATCAGAAAAAAAAAAAAGGATAGAAATTCAATCTTCCAAGCAACAACAAAAAAAGCATGAGTACATATATGGAAGATGTTTTGCTCAACTGCGGTGACATTACCAAGTGCAACAGTAAATAAAGTAAGCAATGTTCACAGGCAGCTGAACAAGGCGGTGTGAAGGTACCCAAATTACTGCAAACAGCCCATTTCTCTTTCCCTTCCACCTTCTACCCCATCACTTGACCGTAATGGCACTTTCGCTGTTCATCACTCTCTTTCCCCATCAATTTTCATTGCCCTCCACAGCTTCTTTATCACTTTTGTTGTCAAGCCTACAACTACCTTTAGATCAGATGTTTGCCATAAATCTCAGCAATAGATATCTAACCCACAAAGAATATAAATAAATAGTCTGGTTTTAAGAAGTACTAGGCAATAATGTCTTTCATATCCACAGATATAGCTAATATCTTCACATCTCTATTGGAAACCTGACATTGCATGAATGCCCTTACTCTGGCTGTTTGTCTGTCCCCTCTGTTTGTCCATCCCCTCTGCGCTATGGTCCAGGAGCAGGCAGGAGGTAGGATCTGGCACAGTGGATAAGCAGAATGCAAGGTGTGACACGTAGCAGGCACCAGCAAAACAAACAAACAAACAAACAAAAAAAAAAAAAAAAACTTTTTCAGCTGTTCCCTCTACACAAACACTAGAGGCTGTTTTACTATGAACTACCGCTTGAAACAAAAAGGTTGATTTTGACTCTATGCTTTGCTAAAAGGCATCGAATGCTCCTGGGGCTAGTGCTCATGATCAGAACTATTATCAAATATAATAAATGCTGTCCCAGGCCCAGCACAGCCTCTGGGCCTCAAGGACATGGACAAGGGGCTCCAGGCTGGCAGCCAGACCTGCTTTTTGGGTGGGAAACGGGGGTGGCAAGCCCCTGGCTGCCAGAGGGAGGGCACAAGTCTCCTGCTTTCTGCTCCTGAATCAGGCAGCCACTGCCACCTGCTTTAATATTGGCAACACCAATATTAAATGGTGGTGAATGGTGAAGTCACTGGATTGCAGCACCGCTGAAGGAATTGGGATGATAAAGGGGGAAGAATGTCTGTATTTACACGAGTCTTCATAATCAGCAGGGCCAGAAGAGGTGATGCAGAGAAATAGAAGTAAGCTGTTACTTAGACGCTAACTAGAAGAAAACCAATGCTTTTAAACACTGAGTAAGCATGGCTTTTCCTGGAAAAGGATATAAGAACAGGCTGGGCAGGACGAGAAAAGGGAGAGCTTAAAACAGGCTCAGGCCTCAGAGTATGGGTAGAGAGGGCACTGCTGTCATTGCAAAGGCTTCACAGAGAAGCAAGGAAAATGGAGAGTATCTCAACAGGCCAAGGTGACTGGACATGGGTTGTTTATTCCAGAAAAGGGCCAAAACTTGAGGCTTGACACACTGGGTCTGCAACAGTGTCCTTTGTTCCCACACACCCTCCCCTGTGGCCTCATGGAAAGGACTCCACCTGGGGAGCTGTGCCTAAGCTTCAGTTTTGCCCACTCACCCTTTCCCCTTCTACCACTTGCCTCCACTCAGTAGAGAAGGATGTCCATGAGGCAGAGGAGATGACTTCACACTGTCAGGCATATCCATGATTTCTCCTGCTCCTGTCACACTGGCACCACTAAGAGGCATTTCCAGTAGTTTCTTAAACCTACATCCAACTGGTGCCACAGCTCTGAGGCTGCAGAATAAAGACAACAGTGCTGTCCTCAGCTCTGTCTGTGTGATTTGGTTAAAACAAAATAATAAACACGGTATTTGATGGAGAAAAATGTTCCATGATCCCTGTCTTTGGGTGTATCAGAGCACTGGCTAGAGGCAATAACTTTCTGAAGACCACCTGGCATTAAACCCCAGACTGATGACTTGGACATGGCTGTGCTAACAATTCTGTTTATGTTTCCTCCATGTAGACACGGGCATGCAGGATTTGAGGGGTCTGCCCTCTTTCCTGTTCTGCTTTCACTTCCTGGTGTTTCTTGAAAAGGCCAGTTTATTCATCAGTATCTCATTTACTTCTATTTTGGAGATGAAGTCTACTTTTCTGCCTCAGACAGATGCAGTGGCTGTGAAGTTGCTGGCTGAAAAGTGTGGCAGAAGTAATAAACTGCCCTTACTAGATTCACAGTCTCTCTAGGAACACTTATCTGCAGTCTCCCAGCCTAATTTTGTCTTTTGATATATACAATTGATTTTGAACTGTCCAACTTGAAACAACCTAGAGGGAGCTGGCTCTCAGAAAGGCATTTCCCCTCCCTCCCTCTGCTGGAACCAAAGGTGTTCGACTAAATCAGCCACAAGCACTCAGCACTGCCAATGGGTAGCACCACGGTCCCCACAGCCACAGCTCTAAGTTGCTTGGAAAGCTTAAATCCCTTCCTCATCACCAAATTCATCCCTTTCAAGCACATCTCCAGCCTCCGCTGCCTCCAGCCGTGGCAGCTTTGCAGTGGGAAGCGAGGAGCCCCCATGCAGAAAGGCCAGCCTTCCCTCAGCATGGCCTGTCAGCTCTGGCTGGTTTTTGCCAGGAAGCAAGTAACACACCCCGGTGCAAAGAGCAGCTGGTTCACTGAGACCCGCAGGAGCACGGTCCTCCCTCGGGGTGCCTGTCCTACTTCCTCTTCCCACTATTTCCATGTCAAAGCCAGAGCAAAGAGACAGATTCGGGGACTGCCAAGGCACCCAGCAGCAGAAGCTCAGGCTCAAAATCTCCCCTGCTTGCTCTGCCTCATCCCTGCTTTAACCTAAATGCACACACACAGGCAAAAGCCTGCAGCCTCTGTCACAGAGGCTGGGCAGGGAGCTGGTGGGCTTGCCCAGAAGTTGCTGGCATTTAAATGGGGCAGGGGAGGGAACGAAAAAAAATAAAATAAAATAAAAATGAGAGAAGAAAGGGGAGAAGAAAAGCAGTAGGAAAAGGGGGAAAGGCAACTGGGGATAAGCTGCAAAGAGCGAGGGAGAGGAGCAGCTGCTCACGTACACCGGGACTGCACTGTCACCCAGCGGCACGCCGCCGAACGCCAGCCCCGGCGTGCACAGGTTGTGCTGCCACCGCGCCCACGGTCCCTGCCAGCTGGAGGGGATCACGTATGTGCAGGTATACATACACGCACACGTATGTACATATGCTCAGACTTATTCCATACAGCCCTCAGGCGCGCTCATGCAAGCCCCGAGCTGGGAAACTTCAGGGGAAAAGGACACACGTGTTCCCTTCTCGCTGCTGCACTGGACTCCGTAGCACAATGTTTTCACCAGAGCTGAAGGAATGAAGCCTTGCTGATGGAAAACACAGCACCTGTAGATGTATCTGCTAAATGAAATTTTTCCAAAAAGCAGGCTCATGTACCTGCTTTTCAAGAGGCTGGGAATAAATCTGTCTTTTTGCAAGATAAGAAACATTTCACTTTTCATTTGAAAGAGACAAAGTTAAATAGTTGTGCTCAATAAGGGCAATGTTTCAATCAGAGCCCCAGCAATAGACGTTCCATGCTAAATAATCTTATGTAGCAATGACAATATAATCAATTGATGGATGAGTTAAAATCTTTCAGAACTCACTCAAAACACGTTCTGTGTACTAGTGTGTGTTCATTTACCAGGCAGGCTGCAGCAATCAGTAACATGAGGAACAGGGATAATTTTAGGCTTCTGAAACCATGAAAGATACTTTGAATGTATCAAGCTTTTCTTTGCTTTCCTACTGTGCTTAATCTTTCACATCCAATCCTGTATGGTCATTTGCCTTACAGAAATGTTTTTTTGACATTGAGAAATTAGGACGAAACAGCAATATGGTAATTAGATTATGCCAATAGCCATATCTGGAACTGGCTATTTTATGAAACCAGAAGAGATGATGCAATTTCTGCCTCTTTCTGCTATCATTTTTCCAGCTGATCTTAGGATACTCTTTTGCCTCACCTGAAACCTACCCAGGAATGGAAGTGAAAGCGCTACACTAGCACAGAGACCATCTTTTCTGGCTAGAAACAGAACTCATTCATTCTAGCAGTATCCTGATACATTTGGCAGGCTTGTAAATTTGGGAATTAGACAATATGATTTCTGAACCTCATGTTTCCCACACCAAATTAAACATCTGAGTTTTACCCACCAGTGCCCAGTGCTGCAGTTGGCTAGATAGCTGCTGCTTCTTAATGAGCTGCAGCTCTACACATCTTGTTATTTGTATGGGTTTGTGCTATGGATACAAGGATTATCAAGGATTTAGGGTTTAAATCTCATGTGAGAGATGAATGAATTCCCCCTTTATGTTTTCCACCAGTGGGAACGTTAACCGAAGTACCATGGATTGTGGTGCTTTGTGAACTCCCATCATCAGAGAGGGCCGGAGAACAAGTGGGTTTTACTGCTTGGTGCCAAAATCACCGCATCTGGACCTGGCAAAGAAAGGACTGAGGTAAATCCCAGGGATTAGGAGGCTACACCAAACAGCTTCTGCTCCTGTATGCTGAGGGAGGAGCACAAATGTTCCCAGAGGCAGCAGGAAACCTTGCATGTCCTGTACAACACCTCCCACACTCCCTCCCCTCAGACATCAGAGCAGCAGCAATCAAAACTCCCTCTTCTGCTTCTGTTGGCTTCATCCAGCTTGAAAGTTAGCTGCAGCACCCCCACAAAACTACGGCTAAGATGGCAAACCAAGAAGAAAGGTGATTTCTCAAGCTGGTTGAAATTTCAGCCACCGTTATTCTCCCACACACTTGAACTCCCTTCTCCACCTTTTTTTTTTTTTTTTCCCTCATTCCTCTCTCAAGCTCTGTGACAAGCAAGCTCTTTGTTTTTAGGACTTCAATTACTCCCTCACAGCACTTGAACTGCTGAGCCCTCCCACAAAATCAGAATAATGAATAATGTTCATCGTCTGCTTCAGTGTATGTTTCCCCCCCTCAGGCTTGCAACATGACTGGAGAGGCACAAGCACTGACAGCTGAACAAATCCCACGCTGCCTCAGAGGACGAGCAGGGCAGCATACCCTGGCAGCCTTCTCAAATGCTGCAGCCTGCTTTTCCATGCCTGGGGGTCTTTCTATCTCTGGAGGACCCACCCCCACTTCAGAAGCAAGGCTGCAAAGGATCCTTGAGGTGCAGGGATGCCCAACATAGCAAAAAGCGATGCTGCCCTCTTTGGTCCTCCCCAGAAGCATCAATTCTCATGTCATCCTCATTGACAGCCACTTCCAGATACGGTGACCACAGCTCAGAAAGGGGAAAGTCGTACATTTCCAATATAGGCTGCCTTTAGCAGCGTAAGCAATATCAACAGCTAGATAGCTCTAAGTTAGCTCTGCTGCCTCTGCTTGCCTAGGTCTGAACTGGCCTGTTTCCTATCAAAATCAAGAAGCACACAAAGCTATAGGTAATATTACATATAATACCATATATATTGCTGTTACTTCCATTAAAGATAAAACCTCTTTTTCTAGCAGAAGCCCCTGCCATCACTGACTCTTTTGGCCAGCCTGACCCCAGCACTAGAACCACATTTACCTGCAGCCCGGGAGGCATCTCTCAGCCATCAATACACCCACAGGCCAGTCTCAATAATGGTTGACATAGCTGCTCAATTAATCGCCATCTAGTTCCTGCCAAATTGCCTGCAACCATTCTTCCTTCACCTCAGAAGCAGGAATAGAGCCCTTAACGTGCTCTGAGGCCACATTAGGCCTGCACAGACTCCATTACCTGTGGTCCTGCCTGCCCAGCAGATGAGGGCACATAGCAGCCCTTTGCCTCTGTCAGCTGTCCTCCTCCACTGAGGCCTAGAAGCACCAGATGTGGACAAACTGGGGCCCTGCTGGGAGATCTGGGGCAGCCAGAGGGGGGCCAGGATGATCAGGGACACTAGAGATGTTCAGTTTGCTGGGGCAGACAGGAATCCCTGCAGGACACAAAGGTGGGGTTGCCTTAAGGGAATACCAGGTGGGGAAGGGCAGTCGGGGCTAGAAGCAGCACCCTCTCCTTGCCACCAGAACAGAGGGAAAACAAGCCCACGTACACCAGAAACACTAAAGTGTCTCCTTAACCAGGCACAAAACTATGTGATCTGGGATTACTGTGTAGTAAGGAATCCTTTTGCAGAAGCAAAACCTCACAAGGTAAGGAAGAAACTCCAAAGTGCATAAAATGTGAGGGGCATTGGTTGAAAAGTGTCACAACAATGACCATCATCATGTGTTACTGAAGATTTTAGGTAGAAAGCTGTTCTATTATGCATTTCATTTTCCCTATTAACTTGCCTTGCACTGAAAAACTGAACACAGCAAAACATCCTGTGAAGTCATGAGCTTTACAAAATTTTTGTTTAAAACATTTAGAGCAATGATATTTTTCACAGAACATTTCAGTTTTATGTTTGGAATGGCTTTCAACTTTGAAGTGATATTTCCCTTTTAAAATGAAAAAGTTCAACAATGAAATCTTTTGATATTTTTACAATAAAATGTTACAAATAAGACATTTTTTCACATTACCAATTTGCTGAAAAATATTTTTAACAGGTCATTCCATTTTTTTTTCAAAATATTGACACTTTAAACAAGTTTCGTAGTTATTTCCTTTTAATTTATATGAGAACTACATATTTTTTAACTTTTTTTGTTGGATGCACAACTTGCTGCAAATTCCAGTCATCCAATTACTCATCATTTTTAATTAATAGCTTTACCACTCCTGGCTGTAAAAGAAATAATTTACAAATAAAAATGAAATGTCATATAATATGCTGCATTCTACTTGTATGACAGGAAAAAAAAAAAAAAAAAAAAGCTTTGAGAGCTTTAAGTTGAGAGCCCCACACCTACTTCTATGTGACCTCTTAGTAAGTCTGAGAAAGTACGAAGAGATGATCAAGTCTCTTCTAAAAGTTATTCCATTCTTCTACATTCAGTGAGAATACCTGAACACCGTATTGTCACACTACTCCAAAAGGCTCTTTTTACTCTTTTTCAGATATAAAATTATCTCTACTGTTTCAATTTCAGATACTCCAACTGCCATCTTGCTGTACCGCCTACAGCAATTTCCACAGGTGAGCTCCATGGAGAAAAAAAAAAAAAAAAAAAAAAAAAAAAAAAAGGGATGCGGGTGGTAGGGTGGTATAAAATACATTAAATTCAGTATAAAAACATAAAATGCAAAATGGTTCTAATTTCAGTAATTATTGTAAGTAACTGAATAAAATTCTCTATTTTTGTTAATATAAATGCTACTTTAGTGTGTTTTTAGAGCTATTTCTAGTGCTATCCACCAACACAAACACAGGGATCACCAGGCTGATCCATTTATAAACAGCACCTTCTAGCTGACAGTGACTGGCACTAGGTGCCTGTCATTAAACCTCAAGATGGCAAATGAAAAAAGAGAGAATCCTCCAAGAAACCTAAGCTGGCTCCTGCTGCAGTGGGGCTTGAATGGAGCCAGATGGCTTTGGGGTGTCAACTGTTGCCCTCTGCGTCCCCTAGGATCCTAACCTTCCAAGAAGAAAGAAGGAGCAAGGGCAGCAAGGCATAGGACCCATGATGCTGTCTGCTTGTGCATCCTAAGAGCCTGTGTCAATAGATCAGAGTGCAGGAAATCAACTTTACTACTCCAAAAGACTGGGTCTCATGGCTATTTACAGTGACTTAGAAAGTCAGCACAGCGTTCAATTATTTCCCTGCGTCTTCAGAAAGTTAAAGAGGTAAGACAGAAGGTGAGAAACACATAAAGACAACACATTAAAGAGATCTGCACAATCTGCTGGGAGCAAAGCATCACTATATGGCCCCATTCACAGCAGCATTATCCATCTTTCCCTCCCAGCTCACCCACTGACTTGAAGTAATTTCAGTTTTAATGAATGCTTAAATTCAAATATCATTGCAGAACTACCCAAGACTCTGCATACAAATATTTGGTTTATGTCTTTTGTGCAAGGTGGCATCCTTCACAGCCTTACTGGAAGACAGCCCAGCCAGAACCTCAGTGGCTATGAGCAGAGCCTGCATTGCCCTTTTTCTAACACATGCACAATGCATGGCAGCATCACAGGCAGCTTGGTGCCTCAGGTAAGCAGAGTCCTGCTGGAGATGTGGCTTTAGAGACAACTGCTCCTTTTCTTGCCTGGGGTGGGTGAGATGTCCAGCGAGCACCATATACCAACTAGCAACTAGGAAATATTTTCATTTTCAGTGTCCCCATTTGCTTTTCTCTTACCAGAGCAAAAATAGCCTCCAGTTCTCCTTTTTTTTTTTCCCTTCCATTTGTTATTTTACCCCTCTCTCCCAGCCAACCTTAATAATCTCCTCTAAAAAATTACACAGCCTGAAGCCCAGAGTTTTCTGTGCCTTTGAATGTTTCCCCATCCTGCAGAAACCTGGGTCATGGGCTGCTGAAAACCAGCCCAGCTCAGCACAGAGCAGAGGTATAACTCATGCTGCTCAAAGACGAGGAGAAAGAGCGCAGGAATTACATTGATGGATTCACTCTCTAATTGTTCATTAAGATAATGAGAACAAGCGATCAGAATAATTTCTGAAAGAAACATATTTGAAGGAAGGACCCCAGAGAGGAGGCCTGAAAGCAAGACATGGGGATGGATTAGGGCAAAAGGCACCACAGGACACAGGCAGGAATGAGCCACCCTCCTGCCAAGGGCATATGTGACAGCAGCCTCCAAGGGAACCATTTCTCATTTTTTGTGTGAGGCCCATCCCATAGGGTCGGGCATGGCTGAACGCAAACGAGACCCCAGCCACACTTGGGCAAGGGGAGAAGGGAGCAAAAGGGAAGGGGACATGAGTGTCCTCTGAGTGGGGACAGCCACATTGGGGCAGTCAAGGAAGGGGAGGCACAGGCAGGATGTCAGTAACACCTCTGTCCCCCTCACCATGGCTTTCTTGCTCTACCTAAGCCACGCTGCATGGCAGAGCTCTGCTCTAGCAAAGTCTGTTTACCAGCATGCCAATGCCATGACTCTCCAGCTAAGACCCCGGGTGAAAGTGCAGGTTATCAGCTGCTCATACATGCAGGGAGAAAAGAGGCAGCTCCCTCATCCTCCTCGGTACTGCTGTTACCTGCTGAGCGCAAGGTCAATCCTCCACCCCCGGACACACAAGGACCTCAAGTTTCATAGTTTCTTCACCTATCTGGAAAGCAAAACACGCTGAAGGGGTTGATGATTTGGCTGCAACACAGCAATATGGCTCTTTGATACTATTCTGACCTGAAGTAAATCTTAAGACTTTACAGCACACTAGAATTCTCCTGGAAATTAGCTCCTGAAGAAAGCTCTGGGATGTTCATGTAAGGTTGCCAGTAAAGGCAACTGGGAGAAAGAGCTGGGGGTGGGAAGATGGAAGGGCCTGGGGTGACTAAATCGAGGGAAAAAATGATTTAAAAAATTAAAAATCATCAAGAAGATAGTGTGCAAGTTGCCAAGAACAGAAGGAAGAAGTGAAAAGAGACATGAGAGAAAGGAACAGAAGAGAGCTAAGCCAAGGAAAGCCTCAGAGCAAGTCAGAAGTAACATACACCAACCAACAAATACCTATTGTAACTAATAGTAAAGAATAGGGACAAGAAAATGAACAAATGTACAATTTAAAGATAAGGGAAGGAAAAACAGCAGAGAGTCAAGTGAGGCAAACGTGAGCCAAAACGCATAAGACGAGAGACAGGGGAAATGGTAGCATAACAGATGATTGGAATGGCAGGACCTTAAATGAAATGGGATGAGCCCATTTCACCATTAAGTCATGTATAAATGATGCGGAACTCCCCTTTGGGATTTGCTGTTTCACTTGAAAGCACCAGTGAGCTGAGTGAGTCTGGGAGGGAGATGCTTTCCCCCTGGGCACAGCCCCACTGTGTACAGGCACGACACAGGTACCACTGCACAGTCACACTTGATCTGTCTCTGTCTCAGCCACACGAACCCGCTGCTGTTTCTGAACAAGCTGCTACAGGAGCTAATAAGGCAAAACTGCTTTGTCTCGTGCCCAAATGCTTTTTTTTTTTTTAAATGCTGAAGCTACAAGCTCTGTTCTTACTGATGACCTACATTTCCCCAGTAAAGCCGGATTATTATCAGCGCCTATGTGACAGCCATTTTGGATGTAATCTTACCACATGTTGAGGGTCATTATGTTTGCATTATGGCAGGGCTGAAACATTTCCCTGGCTATTTCTCCACCTTTCAGAGGGAAAAAAGCAGAAAACACTTGTAGAATTTTCTAACAAAACCACTTGCTGTCAACAGTCTTTTAGTTTTTCAAGGATCTTCACAGAGAAATTCACCTGCAGTATATTTCAACATTTATCTGCTAGTCCTCAGCTTTCCTCTTTCACCAGCTGGAAGAAAACATCCAAGACTGGCATGAGAAGTTTCTTTACCAAAGCTCACCAGAGGAGGAGGAGATATCTTCCTCCTTCCTTCCTTCTGACCATTTGGATAGTTTTAATGTCCAAACAGATACATGGCACTACCCCATCCCTGACATTCTGGCCACGTCAAGGAGAAGCCATCTCTGTTCCTCTTTGGTCAGCAAGAGGCACATCTGTGTAGCCCCTCACATAGAGGCCAATTGAAAGTTGCAGCTGTGAGGGAAGAGAACCATTGCTTTCATGTCCTGATCAAAAAGAAAAACCCTGCCCGACCAAGAAATCCTTTCAGAAATAAGTATGCTTCACACCACAAGAAATAGGACTGAGAGAAAGGAATGGTCACCCATGAAAGAGAAGTACTGGCAAGCTGGAGATGCCAGAAGGTAGAGGGGTGGTTTGAAAGACCTGAAGGAATGATTAAAAGGGAAGAGAGGCACACACACCTGGTGGAGGAAGTGACAGAGCAGAGGCTGTCAGGTGCCAAGAACATCCATATCTAAAGCTATGATTAATTGCAAGAGTAATGGATTATTTGCCCATCCAGAATGCCTGATACTGCAGAAGAAGTGAAGTGTTGTGTAGAAATGCCATTAATCTCCCTTGATGGGTACATTATTTCCACTGAATTCTACCTGACATTTCAAGTTGCTTTCAATATATTTTATTGTGTATTTTTTCACACTTCCAGTGCTCTATTGCCAAAGATTCTGAATCATCAGAATTAATCAGCAGCCTGGAACTGAGCCAGATACAACAAATAAGGAACCAGGTGCTTTTGATATTCTCCCAACTCTAGATGGATGTATAACTCACATTTATTGGTATCAGAAGATCTGGGGCTGCGCAGAGAAGAAAAAAAGAAAAAAAAATGGAAAAAAAAACTTGTACATTGTTTCAAGAAACTGATAGGCACTGTCAAAGAGCAACTGGCTACTATTTCTGCTCTGAAGCACTTGATTCATTTGGAGAGCAGGAGAGGAAAGCCCAGGATGGACTTTTCTCATGCTGGATAAATCACCAGGAACTTTATTAACTGCAGTGGTATTACACCAGTGTAACTGAGGGAGATCTCTGAAATATTTGGACTCTATTAGAAAACCCACCCTCAAGGCCTGACTGCAAATTCAAAGCTTACTCCTTCAAATGAGAGTGAAAAAGAAATGTACTTGCTTAATTACCCCAAAGGGCAGCCTGAACTGATGAAGAAAACCTTCCATGTAACAGAAAACAAATGAGAATCCTTACCCCTGCTGCCTATCACAGGGTGCTGTTACTTCATGCAGCAGACACCAGCTGCTTAGAGGTCTCCCTATGAAGTGATGCTGCTGGTGCTCGTCCCTCACCAGTGCAGATAAGCAAAACAAGGGGAAACTAGCACTGGTGGGAAAGACAGAAACCTCAAAGCAGAGGCACAGCAATTCCTACCAACCATGTAGCAGCCGCAGGAGAAGTCTCAGTTGAACAAGAAGAAACTTTTTGTAAAGCCAGTGTAATTTCCTCCTCCCCTTTCTCCCAGCAAGTGAACATTTCTTGCTAAGTCTGTGGTGGCAGCAGCTGAGCTGGCCTGGAGTTTGAGCCATGCCTCCTCCCCACGCAGGCACCAGGGGGGCTCCTTGTCTGCATACCTCCGCATCAAGCCAAAATTAAAAATTCTGTTAAGAGAGGAAATCTCCTGCCAACCAACATCCCTGAGCTCAGAGAAATGCTGCAACAACAAACACTGTGACAGGAATTTCACGCTGAGCGCCAGCACCATGAGGACACTATCATTTTCCATGCTATTTTGAAGTCATGCAAAGATGCCAGCATCTGGGGGACTTCAAGGACCCATTACTGCAAAACTCTTTGACAAATAAATAAAACATGAAAGTGGTTCCCTTTGCAAGTGGAGCAGTGAAGAAGGATAAGGGGAGGGCTAGGAGCAGGAACACCATTTCTGTTATGGATTTTGTATGTTTAAAAACCTGCCTCTGAAGGCAGTGTAGTAATTAGCAGCAGCTTACATTTACAGGGGTATTTTTGCACAGCTCCATTGCACTGGCTAATTGATGAGCTTTCTTCTCTGCCAATGGGGAAATCTGGAACAGGCTTTCTTGCTGATGTACCTCAATACCCTGACTACTACTTAAGAGCCCTCTCCATTCACATGCACACACCATTGCATATATATATATATATATACTTACACAGCAAGCATATTTGCAAACATAGCAAATATTTGGCAACTTAAAATCTGATAGAGGAGCCTTTGTTTTCTTACAATATTTAGTCTAAATGTACTAGCTAGGAAGCAGAACTGAATAAAAGACTTTGCTGTGAAGGTAATTGAAACCATGACACTATATAGTTACTCCAGAAGGTGCATTTTCTTCCTGTAATCCTCAAGTATTGTCAACCCCACCTGTTGCAGGGTTGGAAAAATTGAAAGATCATGAGACCTTGCTGTCTATGTTATATTTACCACTGTGAGACCACTTAAACAAGGCATTTCTGAAAGTGACTGCTCCTGAAACCAGCATTGAAAAGCAGGAATCCTCCTATTTATTAGCTGTTCCTCATCTTGAAAACTTTTCACACTGCCTTCTAAGAAAGAACAGACAATGGACTGCTGCTCTTTGTTTCAAAAGGGAAGCCAGGAGGAGTCAATACAATTATTTTTGGCTTCTGCACACATAGTAGGCTGCCAGATAAGAACACAGTTGTTTGTGTTCTTCCAAAAATTCTTTAAAAAAACTTCTCTGAAGAATTTATCAGAATGTACAATCTTCATTGGTACCTCTTGCAAGCTGAATGCTTAAAATACAGGAAAAAGTCTAGGGTTTACCTTTATCCCCACTGGGAGGAATATTTTCAGCATTACGAGTGAGGATTCAGCCAGAAACTTGCACTCAGGAAGCAGCAACCATTAGGATTACTAATCTCCTTTGTGTCTTCCTCGGGACTGAATTGAAACCTTTCTGTTGACTGGAACCGACTTTGGATCAGCCCTTCTGCTGATGCCACTCAGGAAAGAACTTAAGCACCTGCATTTAACTTGAAGCCTGAGGCTAAATTCCAGTGGGACAAAGACAGACCAGAAATTCTGGGAGAGAACCAGCAAGTGAAAGCAGTTATGGAATTACATGACAATGAAGTGTTATTTCCTTTGAGGTCTGCTCCAAAATTTTTTCAATAGCTGAGGAGCTCCTCCTCCCCTCCACTTACACTGTCCCATTCAGCAAGACCAGTGTTTCTATCTTTTCTTTCTTGCTTCTGGACTGTTGGGTTCCCCAGCTAGCTGCAGAAGACAAAAAGGTTCCTGGTTAGTTGTGGTTTTTGTTTATCTGTTTTGTTGTTTGTTTGTTTTTCTTCCATAAAGACCTGTATGTATAATGTTCTTCTTTATAGTACTGCTAAAGCTGCATTTTAGCAGATTCATCAGTGGAGTTTCAACAGAAGACTGTGAAGGCAGACTTCTACACCTGAACTGTCTCGGAGATAGAAAACACCTATGCATAAATATTTACACAGAGATTGACTCGTCCAGCACTTTCCTGGAATTCTTCTCTAACAAATACATTCTCTCCCGCCTCCAACACTAGATGCCATGATTGAACAGGAAGGCCAACTCCTGCTCATTTTACTCACGCGAGTGGGCGATGACCTCCAGAAGTAGGTTGGTGTGCACTGTTTCCCATGGTGCTGTACTTACACCACTTGTCCACTCCTATATCTTCATCATGCCCACCCCTCCAGTCTAACTGTACGGCTTCCAGGCAGCTGAAAAGCTGCCTAAAAAGGCAGATGAGGGATACCCCAGCCACGGCCAAATTTCTGGAGAGATGGGCATGCAGTGCCATCTGAACCCAGTTCCCATGAGCACAGGAAGAACTCTAAGGTGAGAGAAACTAGAAAAATAGCTGAGCAAACAGAGGTGGACTTCTCCCTCCATTCTTCACCTTGAATATATGAGTTTCTACATTGAAGTCATTTGAGTACACCTTTCAGACAGTCAGGCCCATGACCAGAGAGGCTGAAGAGAGACCCTTAGATAACTTTTCACATACTTGAAGAGTAATTTCCACAGACTATTCAGTTGTCTCAGAGGGAAAAGGCCTTTGCTGAAGTGCATTTTTCCAGCAATTAATTTTGCCAAAAAGCCTTCCCTCAGATGGTACATTCAAGCAGAACTACAAGTTCTCCTTAGAATGAAAAACCTCCCTTTGTAATAGACTGTTGTAGCCTACAAAGCTTAGACTTCTGTAAACAACTTCAATAACCAGAAACTGCTAGATCCATCATTTTCAGCCTTCATGGTAATTGCCAGTTGTTGATGGCGCTGGTTCTCAGACAATTTTCATTTTGTACCAACTACTGTGAATTAAAAAAGCCATCAGCTTGACCTTGAATTTGGTACCGATCCTTCAGGGTCCCCACAATGACCTGGCTTTGATGCTGGCCCTGCTTGGAGCCAGAGGTTGGACCAGATGACTCCTGGAGATCCCCCCCCAAACCTAAATTATTCTCTAAGTGTAAAATGCAGATGGAGAGGAATCTCACTCAGCAGCTGATGTGAGGAAAGAGGACCAGCCTATCTTCAAACTGCTTGAAAACTAAAGGGCACTGAACAGGACAGCAGAGAACCTACAGCTTCCTAAATCCCAATTATTTGCCTGAAAACTATCACACTGCCAGAATATTTTATTCTCTCAGTTTTGCTATGCAGGAAGTAGCACAGCTCCTTTGTGCATCATGACCCACTCTCCTGAAAGTCAATAGGAAATGAGCACATCTGCGTCTCCCATTCAGGCTCAGCAGGATGACTGGCACTCCAGTATAAGCACATGCTTAAAAGCTTTGCTGAGTAAAACTCCAGGCACCGTCCCATCCTATCTGCAGATATAAGCCATCCTCCCACAAGCATTCATTCTTTGCTACATCATATGGAATGGTTCAAAAGCATGTAAAAAGGTTACCATTTTCTATTAAACTCTGTAGTGCTTTTCTATAAGGCTAGTAAATTCAGTTTATTGAGCACGATGACGGCCTGAGCATTTTTGGTGTGCTATAATGCATGAGGGATATTGTATTATCTAGTACATTTCAATCTTTGAAAAGTTTTTTAAAGACTGAAATGCTTGCAATTTAATTTTAGGAATGTATTAGCACATATACTATAGAGAAAATGCATTCATATTCAGCCAGCATTATAATAATTTCTATTATCACAAAGAAATCTACTCTACTGGCATTAAAAATGTACATGAAGATGGACTGTATTCACCACAATTATCATTACTGTTAAGCACTTAAAAAGCCTGAGCCCATTACAATTTGATGACGGTTAACGAGTGAAGAAATTTTGTGATTAAAATCCTAAACATTAGAAGAAAAAATGCCAGTATGACATTATTTGCAGAGAAATACTAGATTCAGAGCTTTAAAATAGGATTTTAAATAATTTAAAATGTTATATTTCTTTAATGAATTAACGATGCATGCCTGAATAGACTTTTCAGTATTCAGTGGAGGATTACCTCAGGAAGGTCAAGTTATACACAAGAGTTTGTGTATGACAAGGTTGTTCACTTAGTACTGGGACCAACATTTAACTGTTCTGATGTAATATTTGAATGGATACCAATGTATAATCAGTGTGAAAGAAAATGCTGATAGTTTAGTAGAGGAAACTGTGAGGCAGCCAAAGGTTTAAATCAATAATGATGCAGTAGGCTTTTGTAAAGAGAAGGCGAATTAGACTGCATGCTGTAGGAATAACAGCATATGGACCAGCTGCAATAATCTCAGAATTTAGCAACAGCAAAGCTGACAGCACGTTCAGAAAGTTATAACAACATGCAAGAACAGATGCGTGGTTCTGTCACTTTAACAATACTACAGGGTGATTGTCTGATGTGTTTGGGCTCCAAGCAGTTGAGGAAAGTATGAACGAGCCCTCAAAATGGAAAGTATTTCTTGTTATACTGACAGAGATATTGTGCTATGGCATGACAAATAGCAGGATTAAGGAAATACATATTAAAACTATCAGCAATGAAAGAACAGTAAGATTTGTGCAGTTATTTCAACACACTGAATGATATCCTCCAGAACAGAGGAAAGTGACACACAAGGTTTGACACACCAAAGTGATTTTCTCAAAGCTCGGAAAGCTATGCTGTAGGCCTGAATGTGCAGGCTTTTCACAGTGCTGAACAAATCAGTGGGCATTCAACTAAAGCAAGACAAAAGGAAAAAAAAGGGGTAATTGAGCAGTCTGGTCCCAGCTCTAGAAACAAGTCTCTTTGTTATCACATACACCTGCAGCTCGTAGAGCTGTCACCAGCTGTGGAAGACTCAGCTTTGCATCCATGCCATAAGTGGCATTTCAGGAGCACACAGAGCAACATCTTGCCTCTATCCATGCACTAATCTCTTGAGCAAAAGCACAGCATCCACATTAACTTATCAAGAATTCCACTGGAAAAAAAAAAAAAAAAAAAAAAAAAAAAAAGGGCAATGAATAATATTTAGAGGCCTGTTTTGTGAGGAACAAATTATTATAATCCTGAAACAATCACGCTGTCCTTCAGAGCTGGGCAAGTGCCACCAGTACTTTGTCCTACACGCTTTTCCTTCCCCAATGCTTTGCAGCTTCTGCACTGCACCTTCCCTCTTCTGCGGAACAAACATGGCAGTGACTGCTCACAAAGCACAGCTTTGGTCTAGGGAGGCTTAGCTCTTTGTGTCCACGGCAATTGTGGAGAGGAAAAAAAATAAATAAATAAAAAAAAAGAAAAGAGTTCTTCTAAGGGTAACTGGGAAAAGAATCCCAACTCAAGCAATCACAGTCACCTTTGAAAGAGTTAAAATACTTCATTGGTATAGGATAGACAGAGAATCCTAACCCTCTTCTTAAAATAGACTTTTGTTAGGCTCCAACACACATTTTAAATCACACCTCTCTGAATGTGGGACAGAAATTTACAGCTGTCCATGGTCACTCAATCCCTTCCACTTCCACTCCCCTAGTGCTAGAAAATTCCTGCTGGGGAAGAAGGCAACATTCAAAACCTAAAGGTGCTACTTTGGAACAAAGCTCACTCAATAAGTGCATGGATGAAAACAACATGGAACATTAGCATGAGTTCAGCTGAAATAAAGTCTTCATAAAAGCTCCTTCATGGGCTCAAGTAACCCCCATGACATTTGTTAGGAGTTTCTTGCAAACAACTGTTAGAGATAAGCAGTCCAGAGTAGTGGGAACGTTGCCACTTCCCTAGGTTTCATCTTCTGTGTATTTTGATTTTATTTTTTGTATGCATGGGGATTATAGACAACATGAATAATGTCAGGGCAGAGGTGATTCATTTTTATGACATTTTTTCAGGAATGGCATGTGAGATATGAGAAACACTGTGTCAGTTGCTTTGGCTCACATTTGCATCCAGTCATCAATGACTAAAATGAAATCTCACAGCTGCCAACATTCAATTTTTCTGAGGCTCTCAGAATTTTCATCACATATCCACAAGAGACAGAAAGTAACCCCCCAGATGACTTTTGCTGTAAAATTACAACATTATTTCTATTTCTAAGGAGAAAAAATTAGATCTAGGATTATTTCCAGTAACTCATTCATACTGCATGCTATATAACATTTTACAATTATACTGAATGCACTTAATAAAACATTTACACTTGTGCCAAAAATGCCAGGTAAACACATTTATTTACTGTGTATCAGTCTGAATTGATTACTGTTAACATGGTAGTCTTACCTCTGGAAGCATGTCAGAACAGACTGCCAAGCTACACTGACAAAAATAATATCAGAGACCTTCTGATATTCATGTCCCATTCTGCTACCCCCTGCTGAGGAGCAGATCTGCAGAGAGAAAGTTGTGCTGATGCTTCATATCTTCAGGGAATAAAAGGTTTGCTGCAAACTATGTGCAGTCTGGTCCTGTTGGCTGAATCATCCATTGCATCTGCAGTACTTCAGGATCACCCCCTTCTGGTTTTGATTCACCTGAAATTTGCCTGCTTCACGCACCCCAAGACCACCCTACTAGGCGGATCAATACAGAGTGAGGACAGAACTTCACTTCAGAAATGAATTCTTCATCAAGCCTAAAATGCTGCCATAAACACTTTCTTGTGTTTATGCATATTTGTGTTTCTTGATGGTTTGTTAAGCATAGAAGAGGCACTTCAAGTCCTACAGTCTTGAACTTGAGCAGTTTAGACATGACACCATGAAGCCTCTATGATATTTTCATTATTTGGCCTATTAAATAACAGTCATTTTCAGATTAAAAATTCTGAATAATATTGAGATAGATAGATAGGGTCAAAAATCTATTTAATACAGACTTTTACCTGTGTAGGAGTTGACATCAGGAGCTTCTGAATCTTTCTCAAAATTACCCCATGTGCATAGCAGTGATTTATCTCAGTTAGACCTCCATGTTCAGATGACAGCAGCTACAGAGTTCAAGCACCATCCCATAGCCTCCTTCATAGCAGGAAACTAAACAATCAAACACTTAATAAAACACAGCTTTGATGCCAGAAATAGCAGATGCAAAGCTTTCTGAGTGTGAGAAGACCTGCAGTCTTTAGGACTCTATATTTTTCACAGCTATGGTGTGAAAACTGTGAACTGCTGAACAGTATGTTTGGGAGCCTATCTCCCACAGATACTGCCATTGGTATAGACTCTACAACACAAAGGAAAGCTATTACTATTCTTTCCTGTAACTAAGAAGATAATGTTAATCTGCTATGTAACATGCTTTCTGTTATCAGTGCTCAAGGTAAAACAGCACATGGCAGTCTGCCATGTCACCAATTATATATGAATATATATAAATATAAAATAAATGAAGATTTTTGTCATTCTCAATTCTTGAAATGAAAACAAAGGACAGCCTACAATCTTCCCTTCAAAGTTTAACTTATCACATCACATGAAAAGCTCTCCCCATTAGCAACATGTCTTCAAAGGATTTTGAAGGTTTTTACAAGCGTATCTCCCAGGGGGTTTTGTTAGAGCCTCCCTGACAACATGCCACATTTCTAAAACACTGTGTCTACACAACTGAGCTCTGAACCAGGAGCTTATTCACAGGGAGCCTGCCAAAGTACCTAATGAGCATTCATGTCTGTCGTGTTAGTTCATACCAAGTCAGTCCACGTTACTACAGCGCAGTACCGACTCTCAGCTGAGGAGGAAAAAAAGCCTAAAATATTGGTAGATACCTCAAGTACAACCCTGCCATAAGCGATAGTACAAATGTTTCCAGTCTGTCAAACAGCAGCGCAAGCTGCCTTCACCACGGTATCCTTCAACACCACTGAGCAGTGGGAGCTAAAACCCGAGCTCTTTACTTTGTGTTGCCTTCACAGATGCACTTCCAGACAGGGCAGTCTGGAAAGCTGCTGCCTCTTGTCTGTTAGCTACTTCTTGCCAGGGTAAAATGCAGCAACTGACTGCATGTGAGCACCTGCACTTCCCAGGTCCCTGGTGCAGAGCTTTAGCCCACTACTTCACATCTGCTGGATTTGAAGGGGGCTTGCTCTGGTGTGGGACTCAGACCCTGGTCCACTCTCCTAAAAGTTCCTGGTTCCCTTGGCATCCCTTTCACTCTGGGTACAGTGCATGTGGCAGCATAGCAAGGCACATGAGTTTTGCCTTCTTAAGGCCCCATGGAAGTGACTGCACAGACCTCTTTAGCCATTTACAAGGCTTCATTTGCAACTCCTGCAGACCAAAATTCTTTGGGAGCCTAACAACCACAAACAGCCTAAAAGGTCCCTGTGTAGGGTGACGAAAAGTATGCAGTTCATTTGCTACAGGATGCCTTTATTTTTTCTGCTACAGTGTCACATCTGTGTCCATGCAGGTTTCAGATCCATTTTTTACTTCAACTTGCTCATTCAAAGAACTTGTATTTTGTACAAAGCTCTCCCAAAAGGTTTCCACTCCCTTCTGTATTTAAGCAATCCTTGGAAACAATTTTTTTTTTTTTTTATTTCACAGAAAAAAAAGAAAAAAAAGAAAAAAAAGAAAAAAAAAGTATCATACAGTTTTTTTTTTTTTTTTTTACTGGAGAGACACTGATACAGATACTATCAGACTAAAATTCTGTGCCTTAAAAAGACCAAGTACTTTCAGGTACAAGTTTGTCCCTGACAGTATTTTTGGTTTTACAGTCACCTTCTACTTTGTTCCCTTTTTGTTTTATAATAAATTATCTTTCCTAGTGCTGAGCTAAAAGTCTGCACAAACATTGAGGGAAACTGCCTTTACATAAATTGTTGTCAAGCAAACAAAGGACAAGCAATACTCGCCTCTACTCCAAGGCAATAGAAGACACAAGAGCAGGCAAATAAAACTGCAGCTATGAACAAGAGGTTTTGCACTAACTGTATCTCTTCCATCTCTGCCACAAAGGTGCCCTTCACCTGGAAAATCAGGGACTGCTAACTGAGTGCTGGGTTCCCATTCGCCTCCAAATACAAAGGCTCAGGGATCACCCCAGGTGGGCAGGTTAGGACAGCATCTGCATTCCTTGAAGTACAGTGGTGCCTGGCTTTTGGGGGTTGTTACCATTTTCTGGATCTGTTCCACTTTTCCTAAATATGATCTAGGCTGAACGCTTTCATGGAGGCCTTGCCCGCCTAAGGGAACTGCAGAAGACTGTGCTCGGTCTGTGGTTTAGGATTGTCGCATTAGAGTCTGGCTGTCCAACTGGCCTCAAATGAGAAGAGTAAAAGTTTTTGAGTGTTTTGTCTCCTCCATGTTTTAACCATTCTCACAACCTTGCCCTTTGCCTCCCTGAATAGAAATGAGAGCTCATCAGACAGTAATTGTCATAAATGTGAGGTGGTAGCATTATGAACTACTGAAAATGTTAGGAAATATTTAGACTTTGTCATTGCAAGTACGGCAGTGTGTCAAAGGTGACATCTGCTTTGGAGGGGGGTCTAGCATAAGGTGCTAATTGGCTGTTATTGAGTAATATTTGTGACTTCAATCTATAGAGTCTGATCTCTGACTTGTGTTTCAGAAAACTTTGCTGTGTCAGTTAAAATATGTAAATACTCTCTCACCATTAATACATTTCAGATGCCCTTGTATTATACAGTTATCCTTTTCATCAGTTCTGACCAAGTCTTTGGAAGCAATTATCTTCTTATCAAAGACCTTTTACGTGTTCACGGAAATTAAATAGCTCTAAAGGAAAAGAAATAACAGGAATGGTTCATAAATCAAAATTCATACACTTCCTGAAAGCTTAACGTTTTTGAACGTAATATTTCAGGAACAATAGAGATTCAGGAAAATCTTCTACACTGAAAAACCTCCATCAAAGCTGTAAAGATTCGAAATATTTGGTAATAAATCTTGGCTACCTACATGTTTGTCTTTGTTAATCCATATACATCAGAGTACTCTAACAGAACTCAAAGGGCATGCACAATACAAATTTTAGAAGTGTTTAGACAAAACAAGAATACAATCACAAACCTGATTTTATGGTTCTATGCAGTTTGCAGTTTCATCATTAATTCATTGACTTTTTGTTCATCTTGGACTGAAGACAGACCACATAAATACTGCATTTTGTGTTATCTGGCATCAGAACAAATTTTGGTTTTTGTTTACTTCTGCCAAGTTCTCTATCTTCCTTACTTGAATGTACTAGCAAAAATAAGTAATATTATCATCACTGAGTTTCTCTCTGTGGCATCACACTGAGGATGTGGAACAAACTGCAGCTAGACTAAGCTATAGTGCAAAACAGATTTGTAATCTGGAGCATACATGCTGGAGGCACGTTCAACATGCTGTGGAATTACATAGATCTGAAAAATATCCTGATGGAAGAGCTAGTTGTTGATACACATTAGCATAGTGCAGAAAAAAATAGTGCCAGTTAGTTGCTTGTTCAGGTATGAAGTAGTGCAATGAAGAAGCAGAAAAGCCTGCAGGAGGGCATGAGCTTGGTTAAGAGCCTGCCAACAACACAGCACTTACAAACAGAAGAATGGTGGCTTTTGCTCAAGTATCTTAGTGTGTTGGGATGGGCTTAGCCAACACCATGCTAAAAAGATGGATTGCTATGAATACGAATGTACAGATACTGAAAATTAATCAGGAAATACAGTTGTCAAGAGACAACTTGTCCTGGAGAAGACATCCCTAAAAGACATATTTATCTGGAAGAAAAGCATCATAAAGGCAACAGAGGAGGGGTTCAAAGCCATAGGAGAAGCAGACCTGTGTGCAGATATCCTAGCTATGGAAAAAAAGTACACAAAGAGAGCCCAGGAAAAGCAGTGTTTAACTAAAATTATACTAGCATTTCAGAAAGGGAAAAGTAGGTTATTGAATGCTGCTTAGTGATGCCAAGGAAAAGCTTCCATCTCACTGCTCCAAAAGAAGAATGTTATTGAAGAGGACATTGCTTGAGAAGGAGATATAATACTGATAATCATTACTGTAAAGAAAAGAAAAAAAAAAAAAAAAACTCTCTGTTTTTCAGGCTTTCTTACTGCAGGAATTTAAGAATAAATATAGCCAAGCACAGAGCAGTTACTGGCAAGGATTCCAAGAAGAAAAGATGTTGCTAGACCCAGTAAATAATACGAGTTGAATTGAATGATGCCAATAGCTTCAAAGATAAAACTATCTCTCAGACTGTTTAGTTAGGGAATTTCAGAAACTGATTCTTTCTTCTTTCTGTGGTCATTCAACCCCATCAGAGCATTTGGAGTTCCCATACTGTAATGTTTGCTCTGTATCACTTCATGCATCAAAACATCTTTCCCTACAGGGAGATCCTGATCATCTGGAAAACCTGTATGAACAGTGATTAAAGGTTCAAAGAAATCACTAACTTCATTGTTTTCTGTGTATTTAATTATCTTTTCCAAATTCTCAGACAGAAAAAGGCAAAATAAACTTTCCTAACAATGACTGATCACAAAATTTGTATATTAACATTGATATTGTTGAACTCATAAACAATTTTTTTCTACTTCGGTACACCTATAATAAATCCACCAACAGAAATCTTTCAGAGTACTTTAAAAAGTGAAGTTGTATGATCCTAACCAATATTTTTTTCATTGTTTTATTTTTGGAAAAGGTAATTGGAAGATAAAAGAAGTAACAAAAATCACTGAATTGCACTACTTGAGAAACAAGGACTTCAGAGCACAAAGTCCTGACAGTAGCTGGATAGACAGCTTGTTGAGACAGAGCAGGAAAGATGGTGTTGGAGAGAGCCTTTGCCTCTAGTTTTCCTGTCTGGAAAAAGACGTCATATAAAGCTAAGATCGTATAAGTTGTTACCTGCTTTACTTAAAAGCTTCCACATGCATTGTGGCAACAAGTTGGGCTCACACAGTTTTGTTTGTTTATTTAAAAGAAAAAAAAAAGAAAAAAGAAAAAAAAAAAAGGTTAATAGTTCATATTTTTTGTACTAGTAGCCCCTAAAAACTTTTTATCTGGATGGTGACGACCTCCACTGAACCTGCTTTTTAATACCTACAATCTAGGTCACTAACAAAATCTTACCTCCCAAGACCACATGGAAAAGCCAAATAGTTCTTATCATTTAGCCATCGCATTCATTAACAATTAATGTTTTCTGAAAATTATGATTTATAAGATTCTACAATACTGGTACCAACAAGACACTGAAGTGCTGAACAGTACAACATGTGCCTACCTGTAGGAGAATAATACTTTGCTGTGATTCAAAATTATTTTAAGTATTTATGCACTTGGTACTCTTTGGGTTATCATTTAAGATTTCTGGTATCCACAGAGGAGACTGCTCTTAGGGTTGTGCTTTGTTTTTTTTTTCATTGTTGTTTCGTTTTTCTGGTTAAGATAGAAGTCTGTTTGAACTTATTCTGAAGTATCAGAAAATAGAACACAATAGAAGACATTGACAATCCTCCAGCCTTCAGCTGCAGGTTAGATCAGCAATGCCTGATGCCTGCAACTTCCCTGGCTGTGACGGTAACGGGCAGTGAAGACCTCTGTTGCCAAAATTTAGCAGGCTTTAATAAGGCCAGAACATTTTTCTGTGAAATAAGGGTTTGTTTAGGTACCATCCTTGAGTGTGCATAAATATCAGCCAACACTGGCCTCTCATCTTTATCAGCTGGGTTGCTTTAGAAACATACAAATGAAGCAGACATGGAAAATTCAGATCTGTTATCAGCTATTACAGGCAGCCATACCATAATCACACTCAAATGCAACAAGATCCACCTAAAAAAAAAAACCAGCAGATCTCTTAACTTTACTACTGTTTTTGGCAGGCTTGCTCCAGGATCCCCCATTACCACATCATGCTACTGACACATATCTTTTCCTTTTATCATGATGGTGGCCTTTCTCACACACTCCAGCTTAAGTTACTTTTTCAGACATTAGTAACCAGTATTTCAGGTGACCCTAGACCTTAGGTACTACTGGGGCCTCAAACAGGGGCATCAAGACATAAATCTAACCAGTAAGTGTCATGTGCTGCCCCCCTCCCCCCCCCCATTCTGGATTGCAGGCTTGCATTAGTCTTTCCTGTTGCACTGTGGGTCACAGGTACCCTCTAAATATTTCTCCTTTTTCACCTCTAGCCAAAAATCTTATTTAGTCTCAAGTGATAAACATTTTCTATGGTGTGCAACTAAATCTCATCCCATCTTTGATCCCCAGACTTGCAAAATCATTTTTTTGCCCCATGTGCAATTTTTTTTCCATCTTCCTAATTTTGTGTGTCTACCTTTAACAGCATGCCCAAACCTCTTTTTGTTCAGGGCCCTGATTAAAATGCATCTGCCCCAGTACAGACGCTTCATTAAAAAGGAAGTGCTGAAGCTAGAGGAAGTTTAATCCTAAACACTGTGATTTTCCTTTCAGATGTTAGCTCCTTACATGCATATATTTCTTTGACTAATCCACATTTTTCCAAATGCAAGTTTTTTTTTTTTTTTGCCTAACAAGTTGACACTAGCAAACATTTTTTCATTTCCAAAAGACTATGGGTACTGCATTCCTTCTACTTTTCTGGACAACTTAGAGATGCCCAGTTCACTGGCATTTCTTTTTACCAGTGAGCAAGCCCAAGCTGACCTTTCTTCTTCTTCCCTTTTCCACTGAATTTCCTTCCAAACTCAGTCTAAAAGTTTTCCAAAATTTGGTCTAAAAAGGGTTGGCCTTATTTGAGGTCACACTACAGGATGAATGATTATTTTTTTTTTTCCTTTTTTTTTTTTTTTTTTTTTTTTTTTTAATAGAGATAAAACAATCTGCAGAGCTATAACCTTGCACTTGTGCTGTTCTTTCAGAGTCATGGAGAAAAGTTTACCTGAGACAATGAATTGTTGCCTTTTGCCCTAATAACCTAACACTACCCTTCTTAAAAAATGCAACAATAAATTTCAGGAGGACAGAAGGGTCCTTCTGAAATTTTATTTCCTCTGTTTCATCCCCAGTATTTCATGCTGGATATGTGTCATGGAATTAAACAAACAAACAAACAAACAAAAAGACATGAAAAGCATGAGAGAAATAGTTAAGTGATTTTTAAGAATGCTTCCTGGTTTTTACTCTGTGCAAGCTCCACGTGGCTTTTGACAATTCTCAATGTATTCCAACACTTCTCATGGATCAACATTTTTTTCAACTCCTTCTAAACTTTCTGCATATCCCGGATACCTCCACCAAAGCGCTTATCCATACAGTGGATCTGGAGCTCATTCCAAATGCTTTCCCTTTGTTAGAAGAACAAATTCCCTCTAACATGTTTTCACACCTTTGACTTATAATTCCTAAACTCTACCACATTCACTTAATAGCACCTTTATATTGCAACAAAAAACTGATTACTTATAGCCATATTTTCAGTCATCTTTCCAGTAACTTTACACTGCAGTAACTTGAGCTATAGCTGTTTTCCACATGCAACTTGATTAATTACAAGAGTCTAAAATATTGCCTGTTTTTAATTTGGCATAGTGGATACCTGATAAAAAAAATCTATAGGCTATTGCCATTTTAGTCCTATTATTGGAGCATTTTTCTTTGTTGAATATACAGGGAGGTGGGCAAGCATAATCAAGTTCTCAATAGAATTTATATATTAACTCATTGTTATTCTCAGCCCTTCTAAAATCCTTCTGTAAATCATACACCCACTGCTCAGAAGTAAAATTTGCAATATAAGGAGCTAGAGGTGTCTGCGCACCTTCTAAATTTATTCCTTCAGAACTAGCCTATCTTGTATAGTCTTTCTTTGTATCCCACTTCCATGACAAGTATATTAACTACATGAATATGGAGAAAAAAACCTTTTTTTCAGAACACTATCATTACAAGATGCTTCTTAGAATGAAAATCTGGGACAATGAGAAAAACATTGTCCAGCATTAACCACGATAGTTAAATTAGAAAAAAAAAAAAAAAAAATCTGAGAGTACAGAGAGAAGGAGCACGCTACAGCATACAATCTCCAGTCAACCCTTGCATTAAAAAAAAAAAAAAAAAAAAAAGAAAGTTACTTGTGGTGACTTAGAAAGCTTATGGATAAGAACAAGGAAATGCAAATGAAGTTTACGGAATTTAGGAGAAGACTGTCGAATGAACACAAAGTTGTTAAAGTGCAACAAGCTCTTTCAGCTCTTGTTGTGGCCCTTTATGCATTCCTAATGGTCTTTACGGATACCCTTCATAAAAGGCATTTTTATGAGCACTTACTTGAGCTTTTCAACTCAGAATAAGAACTACAAAATAAGAACTGCAAGATAAACACAATTTAAAAAATACGCAATAAGCAGCTATAAAATTATCAGCTCAGTGTCTGATCCTGAAATTTTGAGCAGTTACATAACCACCTGTACCCTTGCATTCTGTTTCCATTTATAGTGTTCACATAATTTCTCGCTGATATTTTAACCTGTTTAAAAAAATTAAAAAGCTCAGTGATAGAAAGTGATAATAACAGATGGTCCTATGCTTTATTAAAGGTACATAATAACTTTCTGCCATTTTTATCTCTATGGAGGTGTGCTTTTAACTATGAAGTCTATACTTCTGGATTAAGAGACTAAATACACAAAACAGAAAAGAACAATGATATTGTGAGAGTTCTCTCTATATATCTCAATTGTTTAAGGAATATTCATTAAAAGCACATAAAAGAAGAATTATCAATTACCATTCTTATAGGTAGACTTCAGAGCAGCATCTAAACAAAGCACAAAATGGCTGCTGATACCTGGCATCTGTTGATACAGAACACAGAGACAACAGTAAATATAATCACAAGGCTAGCTTTAAAGTTTGATTTAAAGGGTTAAGCAGGGGACTAAAACTTTTGAGGGAAGACTCATCACTTCCTTAATTCTCCATTATGTATGTAATATGCTGTCTAATACATTATAAAATTGAAAGTATACGCAAAAATTATGGATGTTTGCCTTCAAACAATGAATTAAAGCAGCCCTACAACAAATGAAAATGAACCAAGGTCATGCAATCTCTGTCATTGTCCCAGCGTCTTTTATAAAATGTTTTGAAAAAATACACATTTTACATACCTCAGGTAAATAATACAGTCATTTAAAAATATTGTTCAACTCCAAAAAACAAACAAACAAAAAAAAAACAGCGATAAGGACAACATGAATTACATTGCAGAGAACAGACTCAGATAAACAGAAATAGACATAGTCAGTCAAGAAAAACACAAATCCACTTCAGTAATGTGACTCCACCATATCACCCAACAGAAAGAGGAGGGCTGGACATGGCAATCAAAGTGGATCCTTTCAGTCTTGTCACCTACAGTTTTATGTCCCTATTCTTCTTTTATTGGATAAATACTGCATATAAACACCAGAAAATGCAGGAGTCTGGAGAGGATATAAAGCCTCAGGTATCAGAGCATAAACAACCTCTTAACTAGTGCAGGAAGGAACTCTTCTCACAAGCAAGTCATTTCATAAGCACCCATATCTTGCCTTTCATAGGAAAACATCTGGTACCAAGAAGTGCATAATTCCTTTTTCCTCTAGTTAAAGCTCACACACCTGAGGGAAAAAGCAAGTGCTGAACACAGATGGCACTTCACATTTTTCTTTTGGGGAAGTGTGAAACTGTGAGGATTATAGAGTTGGGCCCACCTACCTGTGCTTCTTTCTTTGGAGAAAAACTGGCCAAGATAATCCAGCAGCAGTAATCCAAATCAGAAGATCACACCTTTTTTTTCTGATGGCAGTCATTAGCCTTCCCTGCTGACCCAGGACTGCCTTCCCGAGTTGGCTGTGAAGTTCTGCAGAGCACTGGATACCGGGAAAATCTTCATGTTCAAGTATTTCACAGCTTGTCTGCATTTTCTTGAACATCTGCCCTCAACAGCTACTCTTTTTATCTGGTTTCACCATTCGTTATACCAGCTTTGTCAATTTGCTATGACATGGCAGAGATAATAGTATTGTCAGTTTTAACCAGATTAAAATATATATGAATTTAAGAGAAAGATTTGGGAGGGTTACATTCAAAAGAAAGAAGAAAGATCACTCACATTTGCAGCTGAATTCTTGTGCTCATTTTTTTCTATCATTAGAAAAAAAAAAGTTATTACAAAAATGTGTAACTTTTTCAAGTGCTTCTTCCACTTCTTTTCCACATGACCTAGATATGACCCAAACTTGCAAAGCAGTGTTTATCACTTAAACTACATTTTTAATATAGGGTTCAATTCAACAAATTCACTAAAAAAGAAGAAGATACTCATTTTTATCTATAACTACCTGACTCCCACATAGTATATTTGCTAGTCTTATCACAGTGTGATAGAAAAATGATTTATCAATATTCAGTGACTCTGCCCATTGAGCTATGAATCCTTATTTCTTTTCCATGTGCACTTCTCAACAAAAACATGTATAAAACTATATTTAAAAGACATACTTTCCATACTGAATATGTTGTTTTTACATTCTGCCTAGCAATACTTGCTGAAGTATGTATCTATATTTATTATTATTTATCCAATTTTAATCTGGTGAATGGGCTGAATTCAAAAAACAGACCAGTTTCCCTGAAGATCATGACAAAAGCCCCACTGACTTGGACTGATCCTGGATTTCACTCATTCAAAGACCTTTGCAAGGAGTGCTCTGTCTGACAAAGGGAAACTACTGAAAACAGTGGGTTTCTGTGGGGTTGCAATGCTCCATCTGCCCAGAAAATACCCATTCCCTCTCACCTTATTTTTCAGATTCCCTTACTCTAGATTTTTTCTCTCCTGAAATATTTCCCCTGCCATAGTCCACATGAGGAAATACTAACATTTCCTTCTCATGAGTGCTTTCCTTGTCCTTTGATATTTCTTCTTTAATCTCTGTTTTGATATAGAATATAATCAGACTTGGGGCAGAAATGGGTCACCTCAGTTCTTACTACACTAGAAAAGGTTAGAGATGTGTTCTCAAAATTGACTTCAGGATAATTAGAAAAAGAAACAGAAAAACATGGAATCATGACAAACGAAGTGCTAAGGCATAAAAGAGAAAATGCATAGGAAGTACTATGCCCATCCAGCAAAACATTTCTGTTCACATCTGCACACAGAAGCTGGACTGAAAACAGGAACACTCTGCTTATACATCTGCATGACTAGCTGCCCTGCAAGTATGCACAAATATATTAAAAAAGTCCTAAACATCTACAGCACAAGATTTGTCCAAAGGTTTGTGGAGAAATATATGCAATGCTTGATTACACACAACAGCAATATTTTGGAAGTATGGCTAATGTAAAAATCAATGTCCCTTTATAATGAGTGAATTTGTAAATGAGATTATCAGAACTTCTTATTAAAATATGGTCTATAATAAAAAGATACTGCATAATCCCCAGATAGAAAGAAATACAGTATAACTGCTGTCATTTGGTAGTTTGCTGACATTGCTGTCTTTTTCCCAAATTTTTCTCCATGTCATGCAGACATTTTCAGAAATAAGGCCAATATTATTTTCCTCTGCTTTTTATTGAATTTTTATATGACAACAGAATTACCATACAATGGCTGAAACTACCAATCATATCAACTTAAACATGTCACATAAAATTTAACTGGCAGAACGAGTAATAAAAACAGAAAGGAGATAAAGCAGGGAAAAATAAACCAACCAGGAGCTAAGGAGAAAGAGGGATCACAGAGGAGGATTCTCAACAATCCCAAACGTTATCCCAGTATTTCTGTTAAAACCAGCTATCATGACCATGCGCCCCAGAGGCCTCTGCATGGGGCTGCAGAGAGGGCAGAGCCTGAAGGATCACTGGCCTTTGGCTGGGCACAGCAAGCTAGATACCAGCCTCACAACCCCACAGTGTGGGAAACATTAATTCTACCCACAGCCCCAGCACTGCCATAGCTCTGTTTGGGTTTTCTTTATCCTGATTTTTGGTCAGGGCAGCAGAACCAGTCTCTCAGCTACCCCAAAGGTGATGTGCCACCACCTTGCCTTTTCAACCATGCAAGGGACAATGCAGTATCCTCCGTGGTGAAGCGTAGCCCCCAGACAAACAGGGCAGCCATGCCAAAGTATAGGCATTAGCATCATGAAGCTAGCACTACGCACACCATGCTGGGTGGTGTCAGTGGTCAGGCTACTACCCATTTAACCCTCCCTCAGTAAATCTACAGCTGCAACCTGTAAACGTGAAGCAACATGCTGTCCTTGGAGCAAAATGCCTGGTAGCATTAAACTAAATTTTACTCTCCTTGAGAACTGAATAGTAGGACAAAACATAGGTGCCAAGTTGCCTTCTCACAGGCAGCATCAGTGACTTGTGTTACATACAGAACCAGTTTCCTTGATTCAGTGCATACTCCTGGTAATTTTCTGTGAAGGAATCAGATGTCTATGATAAGAGCAGGTTTAGATTGAATATTGTGAGTTGCCAATGCTTGGTAGTCATATCATTTACTAGATTTTTATATAAAATTCCTCTGCTTATGGAAAGCATTTTTAATCCTGCCAGCTGAGCCCCAATCCCCTAATAAAAAGCTTCTGGAGGACTCAGTGACAATATTGTGCCCCAAAATTTTCCACAATTTCATATTTAAATTTTGCTCCCATATACTGATTATTTGCTCTTCTTTGGTGAATATTTTACCTCAAGATATGCAAAAGGCATACATTCATCGATTTCTACAAGATTTCTGGGATTTTGCTATGACAGTTCTCCCACAGCAGACAGATGAGCAGCAGATATTTTGCACCTTCCCCAAGCTGAAGATACTGCCTACAAGAGAGGACATTTCCAGATGCCTCCACCCAAAGTGAATGTCCCAAAGGAGACAAGCTATCAGAATTCAAAATGTCCTGAAAATGCAGAGAAGATGCTAATTCTCCTCTCTATTGCCACACTGAGGACCCTAAAAAATCACCATTTGGCAATAGAGACACCTGCCCCCAAGACAGTGTATAATGAAACATAATATTGGGTAGTACAAAACTCTTACCTTTCCTTAATGATTTTTTTTTTTTTTGGGGGGGGGGGAGGGGGGTTCTTTCCTAATCCCCAAGAACTCCAAACATATTCGCTTTCAAAAAGAAAGAGAGAGAACAGAAACTGGTATTGTACTCAGGATGGAAAGAAGGCAGGGTAATATATTCATTCTAATTGTATTAACCTTCCCCCATAATGAGAGGGGGAAAGCCTACCATCTGTTTAAGTCATTAGTCAGCACCATAATTAAAGGATTAAGATTAGCTCTAACGTTTTCATTACTTCTCTTAGGAAAGTGAACATCCAAATACTTCAAAATAGTCTACTGTCATTGAAAGGTGCTATTGATCAGCTTTCTCTTCTATTTTGGGAGATTGCCATCATCTCTAATTTAGTCCAATTGATTTTATACCAGGAATATTTCCTAAAGTTGCATACCATCTACAATACATTAGGAAAAGATTTTGGTCAATCTGATATAAATAAAAGTATATTGTCAGCATAAAGTAATAGTTGAAAATCATATGTCCCCAGTTTCATATGCTGCGGTATATGATTAGCATTAATCTGTATTTCTAACTGTTCAAGGGCAGTATTAAGTAAGAAGAGTGAAAGCGGATGGCCCATTCTCTTGTACAGCTTTGAAGAGCTAAGTGATTAGCTTCCTTTCAAGTCAGACTGATTGTGGACTCTTACAAAGTAACAACATCCAGGTGAGGTGCTCACATAACCCAATCTACATAAAGGACCAAATCAACCTAATCTTATTAAACATAATTTGTTAAATGTCTTTTCTGTATCAGAGCAGTACTGTGGCAAGGATTTATCTGTGTATTGACAGATATTCATTAATTCAGTCAGTAATCTTGTACTATCAATGCTTGATCATTATTTATTAACTTCATCTAATTAGGATGGAAGATATCTATTATTTTATTTGATCTTATATCCAGCATTTCAATGAGATAGTTAAGCTTGGCAGAACTTAAAATATAGCTGATCTTTGCCTGGTTTAAGCTTAGCTGAATATGAGCCTCAATCATCTCCTTCACTATATGCAGTTTCTGACATTATCCAGAGACCTAGGGGCTAACATTTATATGGAAAGCCTTGCAAAGTTGTGGTATCTCTGTTAACGGTGCTTTTCTTAAAATCTTTGATCACATATGCTATGTCTAAGCAAAGCAGTTGAGACAGGAATCCTGCTGTACTAAACTAGGAGGAGGCTTTCTGCGCTTTTTCTAGATGTAGGATGATTTGTCCAGACAACAATATGTAGAGGACAGATTGGTGTGTGTGTGTGTGTGTGTGTGTGGTGTGTGTGTGTGTGTGAGAGAGAGAGAGAAAGAAAGAAAGAAAGAAAAGAGAGAGGGACACAGAAACAATGCCTGCTATGAAAAATGAGTATGACTCATTAAGGCACACAGAAAAGCAAAAACTGCAAAATTCAGGGTTAGAAATATCACTAAGGTAGCAGATTAAAAAAGTCTCCACCTGGTCCAAGAGGTGAGTTCTGTAACACTATGAGCATCCAGAAACAATCCAGAGGAAAAAAAAAAAAAAAAAAAAAAGTGTATAAATGTAATTATTTGCCAGCAACAATAAATAATTCCTGGTAGTAAAGCTTAAAACCACCTGTGAAAAGTTGCAGAACAATCTCACAGTACTGTAACTGACCCAAAAATCAAGAGGCAGATGAAGCTCAGTGTTCTTAAAAGGAACATAACTGGATGCTAGGGTGGTTAAAGGGATTCACAAGGATTAGCCAAGTTTGTGAAGGGTAAGTCCTTGAGTGACTATTCACATGGTATTTCTAATGCAAGATCTGTTTCAAAGAGTCTTTAAACCACCAATTTTCAAAAGCTAAGACAGAACACCATGGTCATTAGTAGTTTTTCAGGATGTAAACGACTAACCTTGCGCATCTTGATTATTGAATTTTTTGATGTCTGAACATTCATTTTTGGCTAAAAAATACAATTTGATCCTCTCTCAATCCCCCAGAGTTCTTGTTTTAGCCTTAATACACCAAGCAAGTATCACACCCTAAATGCATTTTTTTTTTGCTGCTATTATCCTTTAATTTAGATAGTTCCACTGCCATTTTTATACTGAATGAGACTACTCGTGCCCAGGCTCAGTTCTGCTGGTGTAGACACCCAACACTCAGCTGTCTAAACATTTCTCTTAGCTTACTGACTGCATTGACTGGATTCTTCTTTGTCGGCTATAATGGGGGCTTAAACACCTTGCTTACACACATACACCAACATTCAACAGCATACCCACATACCAATATTTAACAGCATTCACATACAAAGAGAGTTCCGTATAGCATCATCCCTGTATAGCATTAATCTGACTACGTGTTTACATTCAAATCTAAGGCAGCCGATGTGGACATCATCTGTTGTTAATGGAGAAAAAACAGGTACTTCTACAGCCACCCATTTCAATCTAATATACATGAGTACATTTGATCAAATCATTTGATAAACCCCCCCTCTTCTTTCCCCCAATATGGAGGGAACAGTACGTTGTGTTCAGATGAAGACATCCACACTGTAAACTTCAAATATTATGTCAGCTAAAGGCTGTCTTCAATCAGGTTTAGGATATTCAGAATAGGCAAGGAAATTCAAACTCTTTCCCAGGTAGAAGGTACATATTACACATATAAATTTACATGAACCCTTACAAAAATATGGGCATGCATGCAATTTACCAACTTCCACAGTTTGGGGTTGCCTTTTTTTTTTTTTTTTTTTTTTTTTTTTTTTTTAACTCCACTGGGAAACGGAAACATACCAATGTAATTCTAACATCAGTTTACTATAAATTCCCACTCTTTAAGCTAATGGTGAAATAATGCTCCCCTCATTAGTTTAATGATCATATTGTGCTCAATACAAGCTCCCCCCCCTTCTCTTTTCCTTTCTCTTTCATTAACCAGCTCTAATAGCTGCAGACAATTTTCTTTCACTATGAAGCTGTCAATCTTTTTCTTGTATGTAACATGTCAGTCTGTTATAGCATGGAAATAATGCAATGCATTTTTATCAGACTAAGATTTCTTTTCATTTACTGGCTCAAGAATTACTTTGAGCTATGATAAAGCATGTTAATAGAACATATTATAAGAATTGAACATTTAGATCATTCACTGATTTTCTTTTATAACTATATGTACTTCCTTGTCAGCTTTCAATTTAGAATTATCTAGCTGTTACTCAGGAAAAAGGAAATGTAGGTGAAACTGATGCATAGAAGTCCCTCAGCTCAGACCAAGATGCCTGTTCCCCGAAGGCACCCACACAAAAGATTTTATCCTGGCAGTCTGCAGTACTACAGCACAACAGTGAAGTTTACTTTTCTCATAATGATGCAGCTTCTCCTCATCAGCATAAGAGAAAAGAAAATAGGTGGTTTTGTATGCTAGCTTTTAGAAGAAAAACCAGCTGTTGTGTTGGAAGGGGTGAGGAGTGTATTTGACTTGATTAGAAATTTGGAACTTTATTCTAGGCACAGAATCTATTTAGTCTTTCTGTTGGGTCTGTCTGCAGTCAGTAGTGCCACATACTGAGTTCATATCTACCTGCTATGAAGGACAGCCTTACCTTTCCATCCACAGTCTGAGTTATTGTATTTCAGGCCAGTCCTACCCATGACTGTCTCTTACAGATTTCTGTCTTTTGCTTTTGTTTAGCACAGCTTCTTCAGAGGTCATACTACTTTAAAATAGCAGAATTTTTTACTTGTCTATAGTTTTACCTCTGGTCTGCTGTAGCACAGTTCCCAGAAAAACTGGTTATCTTTTCCTGAGTTCTTACAACAAAAGACTTAAAGCATAACAGCAGTTGATGGAAAAAAAAAAAAATGCTACTTCAGCTGCAGGAAAATAGAGTTGCTGTTCGTCTTTTTTTCAGCTATGTCGCTGTATGCTCCTCTAACTTTGTTTCTTGATTACTGTTCTTCTTAGAGCCTATTGCAGTCCAGTCCACCTTTTTCTTCTTCCCTGTTTCCATGAAAGCTTGTGTTAAGACTATCCCACTTTAACTTTTCCCACTGTTCTTTTCTAACTAATATATGATGAATTCTCCTAAGTGTCCATACGTCAAGCATTCCATAGATAACTGATCAAGCACTGTGCTCAACCAATTGTCAGCAATTTTATTATAATTGGGCCTTAAAAATTAGGTACATGCAATTCTTGGTTTATCCCAAACTTATTTTAGATATAAAACAGAGTATTCAGCATGCCAAGAAATGACAAACTTGTAATTCTGGAATGAAGTCAGTGGTTGTCATTTTTTTGAAACAAGAGCCATTCTTGGTCCCTAAAGTATATGCTGAGGGCCAAAACATAACAATTTTGAAGGCTGTAAGAACATGGAAAGGGATACATCAAATAGAGCAACTCCATCAAACTATTGCTGCTCTGCTATTTTTGTCTACCAAGAAAAGTCAGCCACAAGACTGCAGCGACCTGAAGATGACTCACAGGAGCACTGATCCCAGCATCAGACTTTGTGCTGAGAATGGCACTGCAGAAATGGAAATGATGGATCATTTAGCTGGTGCCACCATTAATCTCCTAGGCCAGCTTAGCAAGCTCTTGGTGAAAAAACTACAGGAAATAACACAGCTATTCATCCACAAAGGAACTGTGTGCATTTATGAAATAGGCAAATGGGAGAGGAATCAGGTGCCCCCTTCACACATACTAAACCACCTGTGAGCCTGCTATCATCTCTTTTCAGCTCCTATAGCATGGGCAAGCCTTGAGTTTCATTCACACAGATGACATAAATATTTTCAGGGCAATGACTAGAACCTCTGAGCCAAGATTAGGCACTTGCTGCCTTAAAAACATACAAGTGAAATGCTGGCCATCTGTAAATCAGCTCTGACTAAGAGAGATCAGAAAAAAAGAGCAATAGCTACCAGTAACTATCACGTGAAATAGACTGAACCAAACAGTCATATCTAGTTCTCCCCCTTGCAAATGGTTGTGGGGTAGATTTTTGTTTCTTTGGGTTTGGGATTTTTTTTTTTTTTTTTTTTGCCTCATGTCCCCATGCAACACACACACATTCTCTCTTGCACACACACAGACTACTCTTTGCATAGCTGAAAACAAATGAGGTTACCATCTCACACGCTGTATATTAACTGATTCTGGAACTTTACAGTACTTTCAAGGCCAATGAAGGAGGGACAGGCTAGAACAGCTGAAGAGCTCTTCCTAAACATGTCCTCACTCCTCTCTGAGGTACAGCTGTGATGACTGTAGTAAGATCTCACAGCCTCAGCAGTCAGTTAAATCTTGTCCTTGCCATTCCCTCCAGATCCCAGCCATTCCTTCCTTCCCCCTCTTTTGTAAAACTGTGAACATTTTGGAGGGAAGTGATCCATTTTCTAGGTGTTCATTTTTAATTTGATCCACCAGCGTCATTCACATGAAGGCTGCAGCTTCCAGAAAGGTCTGGATTTTTTCCCATGCCTTATATTTAGACCTGTATCTCTCACTTCTGTCTCTTTCCTTTTCCTATGCTCTGGGAGCAAGACAGGATTTGCACTGAGGTCCGCAGTTACTATTAGCTCAAGATGTCCCAGAGACCAGCAGGCTGTCACTCACACCATCTCTGGGTTTGACCTGCTACATGTGGCTTCTCTCCACTCACTACAATGGGGACGGAAGCCAAATGCTCACCCACTTGTCCCTTTCTACCTCTACCCCAAACCAAGGGAGGCCCCAAACTGGGATCCAACTCCCCCAGCTGCCAAAACAGGGCCTCTCTGAATCAGAACATTATGGGAGAGCAGAGCCTGAGCCTGATTCTAGCTCCTGTTCAGTGCCACAGTAAAATCCCTTGTGGCTTATTTCATCTGTGCAGCCAGTGACTAAAAGACAGGCATTTGATTAAATCTGAGGTCATTTCAGGCATACAGCTGAAAATGAAACACACAGCAGCTCCTGCATGGCTCCATCCCCCACCCTCAGACCAGATGAAACTGCTTTTTTTAGGCACCCTGTGCAATTCACAGTGCTCCAGGCACTGGTATTTGAGGGTGCTACAAACTACAAATTAAGGGCTACAAACTTGAAAACGAACACTTTTTCTTCTTACACTCATCTCTGTATTCATTTTTCAGCCTGCCTCTTACCCTTCAATTCAGCCACATGCCTCTGTTCCTGAAGCATGCCACCTTTGGTCTTCCACAAATGACAACATAGATATTTGCTTTGGCAAGTCAACGTGTATAAATGCCACTGTCTGTCATTGCTCAGCGTCTGACAGCATTGGAGGACAATAGAGTGCAATGAAAAAAGGGCACACCGATGGAAAACCTTGTGCTGAAGTTTATATTTTTCTTTTAGACCAAAAATGAAGATGGACAATGACTGTGTGTCTGCTCCTGGTGTGAGGAGTCACTTGGAAATCAGTGAAGGAGACCAACATACCTTAACAGCTTTCAAATTCAAAGTGCCTGTTCCCAAAGCAGCTGGACTCTGACAAGCACTGTCATAGTAGCTGGCACTGAATTAAGACAGAAGTTAGATATCTACATTTTCAGGAGACTTCTCTTGAAATACACAATGAAGCCATTCAGGACTTGCTCATGGAGTCCTGCTGATGTGTTCTACTATGAACTACTGTTACTTGGGTATTACTAAAAAGGCAGACAAAAATGAATCAAAGAAACTGCTTTTCATCACACTGCTGGAGCAATACACCCTGGAGCATTACAGACTTGAAAATGCATAGTATGTTTAGCGAAATATTAAAAGTAGTCCTGTATCATTTTAACATCTTCTCTTCCTTTTATATATGCATAATCCTTGGAAGCATGAGAAAAAATGATTTCCCCAAAGAGATGCAAAAATCAGAAGCCTGAAGAATATTAAAGATAATTTGTGACCCTATTAGATGGAGTTGCTCTCCCAGACAACAGAAGTATTTAATGTACAAGCTCTGGAGGATTTGCTTTAGAGCAGGACTGTGGTCTTCCATGTGCAGAGGTTACCACATCACAGAATACAATCGAGCTTGTTCATGTCTCATGAGAGCAGCAGGAGATTTCAAGGCCTGAAGCACTGAAGGTCTGTTGTTTGATTTCAGAAAGGGGGCTAAGACTTGCTCAGGTTAGACTCAAAATCAGTATCAAGCACAAAACAATAACATGTCAAGTGATTTTGTTTGCAAAAAACATGCTATATGCCTATCTAAAAGCAATGTTGCACCACCTATAGAAAGGGCCCACCTGACATCCGTGCTGTGCCCTGTAGAGCAGAAGCAGCTCTCTTGCATGAAGCAGCTTGGAGTGGGAAGGAGAACTCAGACTGCCAATCCTTGGAGTTAGAAGAGAAGAAACACCAACAAAAGCTCTGCATGGTGAAGCCTAGAATGCAAATAGATTCATACAAGATTTTGAAGTAGCATTAGGAAATTGCTCATTGCATTCACATTGCAGCACTTCAAAGATGACTATCTCTGCCAAGAAATGCTGTGACAGGAGCTGGTTTACAAGCCTTTTAAAACTGCTGCCCATTAGAAACTTAGAGCAGATATGCCCTGCTTGCATAACATGCTCACTAACCCACCTGTGCTCTGCAACATTTCTGACCACTTCAAGTTTGAAGAGGCCTGATGATCTTATAGCTGCAGGGCAAATTTCTTTAATGCACGTGCTAATTAATGTACGTGCACATTGACTGAAGGCACATGAAGCCTCATCTGAAGCAGCTGGCAGATCAAAGAGCTGATGCAGGAGGACCTGAAAGAAAATCAGAAGGGTAATTCCTTTCCTGTTGTGTGTACCAAAGGACAGAATTTTACGAGCTGCTTTTCTCCAGTCTGCCACAATGGCTGCTTTGGGGGAAAACACATTTAACAAGTGTTCTCCAAATCAACTCTTTTTTAGCTCCACTGCTCACTAGCTGATGGTCTTGTATTCCCTCCCCACTGCCAATTCTCAGCCAGGCTTTTTAACATCTGTCTTTAAACTTTTGGTGCGTCAGGTTCCTCTGCCAGATGTGACCAAGTTTGTGTTTGTATCTCCCGCTCGGAGTCTGATCTGCCACTGTAGTCCAAATAACTGACAACACATATCCCTGTGGCCTTCCTGTACACTTGCTGGATGGTGTCCAAAAGCCTTCATGGAAAAGAGATACCATATATACAAACAGACATCATCTGAGAGACATCATCTTTACATACATCAACCGTATCCCTTTGTCTAGGTATTGCACAGCATCTCCTTAACCATCTGGTCTGTTTGGCTGTGTGCACTCTGCCAGTGGAATGAGGTTTTTATTTAAATTGCCTTTTTCAAAGAAGCTATAAAGAATCAGGCATTGATTGAATTCCACATGTCAGTGAGTAGAACTGGGAGAACTATTTGCAGTTTATAACTTAACCTCACTTTGTTCTTTTTCATAACTTATCCACAAAGGACTTTGATTTTTACTAATTTGCTCATTATTCAGAGGACTTCAGCAAAGAAAATGAATGCAAACATATTTCAACATATGGATCCTTTCTGTGGACAGAAATCTTCAGCTACATCTTTGACTAGGTATTATTTATGACTTGTGAGTGGTCAATTACATAACACAGCATTCCCCACACCTCAGATGAATGTTTGGGCCAAATGGTTGAGACCTTTTTTCACATAAAAATACTATTCAGATTTCTGTCTGGCATCTCATTGAATCAGCTTCAGGTTTGAGGTATGAATAGCAAGAAATTCATGGAAACAAGAGTATTAGGAACTGCAGTCATGGAAGAAGTCTTTTGATGTTCAGAGTTAGTTGCTGTACACCAACAGTGTAACTAAACTGGATTTATTCCATAAACTACAAGCCAATAACAGAAATTATGGATAAAAGAAGGCCAGACCAAAGCTTCTTTCCTTTTTACCCTAATATTATTTTTCTTTGTAGTCTACCTCACTTGTTTAAAGCTAGCTTGGATACCCCTGCATGAATAATGCAGTATATCTAAAATTTAATTCAAAAATGAGTTAAAGATAGGTGGGATGTCTTGTTCATTTACAAGATAACATGCAATGTACTTACCCAAATGAAACAAAGACACCACAGACAGTTTCCTAGAGAGAAGTACCAAGCTGGTTTGAGTAGAAGCCCTCTGCCACATTGTTGTCCAGCCTTTCCTAGGATTGCCTAGGTGCTACTAAGCCTTCAAACCAAAATTAAAATCTCTGTCAATCCATAAAGGAAACTTACAGCTTCTAAGGGATTTAGAAGCAGAGCACCAGTTACACCCACCAGTTTCCGGGAAGGTTTTACTTAACATCTTTTATAATTAGACAGGTAGAGGCAGCTGAAGGGCTTTTGTAGTTTTTACAGAGTAGCAATGAAAGCCACTGAAATCATAATGGCTGCCCACTTGCTCTTTAAAATGCTCATTTGGCTTTAGAAAAGAGAAAACAACTCTTTAGTGCCAGTTTGATCTGCACTGCCACCATCTGCATAAGCCTTAAATCATACAGCAGAGATTTACAGACAAATTTCCACCCAGGCAACACCAACAGTGTGTTTTTAGAGCTGACAATCAAAACATAAGGAATTAAAGTGATTCACTGAAAAGCAGAATTGGCTGACCCATGTTCTTGATCCATCGCTGTAGAGTCTTTCACAGAAAAGCCTGATAGGAAATAAAAGGCAACAAATTAGGAAAAAAAAAAAAAAAAAAAAAAAAAAAAGTTTTCCTAACACAATCAGATCTGCTCAATGCAAAAGACAGACAGAGAAAGTGTGTGTTTATCTGGTGCATTGTTGAGTTGTAGCTCTTCTTCCAGACTCAATCAATACATTTTCTCCTTAAATTCCCCTGCCCACTGTACATCAGTCAGCTATTTTTGTTTACCAGCAGATAACCATCTTAATTAGACTACTGTATTGAAGCCATGTTCTCAGCAAGCACAGAAATAGTTTTGTTTCCTCTGGCATTGTTTTCCTTGGAGGTGTCTCTTGCTAAATGGAATCTTTCTCTGTTTAATGAAACAGAGTAATGTAAATGCCATCTTGTGATCTTTGTGCCTGTTTCACTCTCACTCAAGTGAAACTAAACAGGGCCTGTCTAATTAGTACAAGCCATTAAATCCAAAGAAAAAACAGCATTAACGGCCAGCTTATTTATTTACAAGTATCCCTTTTCCACAACATCAGAAAGAACTGGAATCAAATAAAATGGCACCTAATTTTTGTTTTGTGCACGCAGGCAGTGTACACTGCAGGTGAATTGTTGCAAAAGACACAGTAGCTTGAGAAGTGAGGTGTCAAGCAAGCTTTTCAAAGACCAGCACATCTACTAAACACGAATCCTCACAGCATAAACACCAGTGCCATGCACTACTACCACAGAGGGCTGAATGTTTATTTACAAATACACATTATGTATATTAAGAATTTTATATAATTACATAATATGAATAGTGATTAGCCTCATAAATATCTAAAGGCCAATCCCCCAAATCAGCAAAGCCTGCCAACCCAAACCAAACTCACTAAAATATTTATCTGTAAGAGAAGGCAGAACCTGACCTACACTGTCAGATCCTACAGAACCCTTGTTTCTTCTCATACATGCACTCCTATTTTTCTGATCCTCAATGTAAAATGCATACCAATCACATAACAAGTACCTACGGAGTACAGTTAGTGGCACATAGCCACTGTACTTGGCTTACAGCTCACAGCACACCTTAAACAAATGCCTAGTAAGGCAAGAAGTGAAGAAAGTTATCTCGAATTACAAGAAACTTTTGTTTCCTGGAGCGAGTTTTCCATGGGCTATGTCCAGCACCTTCTCATTCTTTCCTCCTTCTCAAGAACAAGGTTATGAACAGAAAAATAAATACATTAAATTACAAATAAATAAATAATAAAAAATAAATAATAAAAATAAATAAATAAAAACAATACAACACAATACAATAAAATCAAGAAGGACATCTGGAGCCACTTCACCTCCTTTTTGGGAAAAGCTACCAAGCATGCAGGGTCCCATTCCTTCTTCAATTTCTTCTGATTGCATGTTAAAGCCAAGAGGAAGGTCTTTCTTCAGGAAGGAGCCCAAACATGATGACCAGTCATTCTAGTTCCCCACCTTTTCAGCAATAAGAAGGAACCAGAAGGAAGAATAAGATAAGAAGCAACCAGAGGAAGAACCATGCCAAGAGATCCACTGGTCAAAAAAAATACTTTTCACACAGGCAGTGATTAGGACAAATGATGGAGGGGCAACCAGCTGAGATGGACAACGTAAGATATAGGACTATATCTAAGCCACACCTTTCTCCCTGCAAAACAAGTCAAAAAAGCCAACAGAATGTTTCTGCTAAGAGCACTCTTGGTTAGCTGCCATTTTCCCCCCAAATATTGTGCTCTTGACACCTGAGAAACTGTAGGCTTTCAGTGCAAGTTAAGAAGATTGGCAGAAATTATTACTGTCACTGGATTTTCTTGAAAATTGAGTCAGACAAACTGTTAGCTTTTTCACAGTCGCAATCTAAAAATAATGTGAAGCAGATTAAGGAAGACAATATAACCAGCTATATAGAGCCATAGTCAATGATCCAGGCTAAACAGCTATTCTAGCAAAGAGCTTCCACCACTGCTCATCACCCCAGCTCAGGCACAAATATTAAGAGCTGGGTAATACTTTCCCACAGTTTTAGCAAAATCAAAAGCAGTTGGTGATGCCATAAAAGCACAGGTTTACAGAAAGCCAGTTCAACAACATCTGCACATTGCTTCTAACCCAGCACTTCCACTCCTCTCTTCCCCACTCCTCTTGTACCATGCAAAGCTTCCTGGATGGGAACCCAGCCCTCCCTCTTCATTTTGTGCTGACTCTGATCTGGACCTGGGCACTTTGCAGGGCCACTGCTAACAGGGCCACTCAAAAATGAATCAAGGAAGACAATTCAGTGCACTAAAATGTCACACTCTGAGGTCTGGATTATAGTGCTTAGTGCTTGCAGTTTTACTTTGGACATGATCCAACAGCCTTATGATTGTCTTATCTGTTGAAGCTATTGTGTACTAACTAACAGGAAGAATAATAAATGCATCTCTGTTTGAAAAAGAAAAAGTTGAATTGAGTTTTCTCAGCAGCCTTGAAGCTGTACACTGAATGTTTGCCAATTCAAACACATTTGCGCATCTGTCCTTTGCTGCAAAGAGTTTTTGCGCATCTGTCCTTTGCTGCAAAGAGTTATGTTCATAGAAACAGCTGGATACTCCTCAACTGCTTTCAGTTCCAATCTGATTTTTAATTAGTACTGATTTCAGAAAGTTAGGTGACTAGATTTTGCAATACTGTTTGAACTTAGATGCCATGATATCATACACTGGCATGATCAATGTGCATGTCTTCCTGGCCCTGAAATAATGCACCCACGATCTGTCCCACTTGCTTTCTATTCATGGTCCAATGAAAGCAATTAGAAAATGAGTAAGCCCATTCTTATACTAGTCATGCCCATGAGCACAGATGAGGTATGAAATCTAATGAAGCCTAAGTGATATCATACATAACTCTCGATATCTGGGTCAAGAACTGAATAGTTATCTTTGTTCTCAGACATCACCATGCTAACAAAGTTCAGTTTAACTTACAAATGAACACAGAAGATCTATTTGCCTTATTATCTTCCTAGCCTTTCATATCTGCTAAAGAACCTCCCAGTTCTTCAAAGCCCTTTTTAATTGTTTCTGAGCTTAATATGGTGAAAATCCAAGTGAATTTTACAAATTTGAATTGGGCTCTGCTTTAATCCCATGTCATTTTAAATCCTTCATTTTTTTCAATATTTCTCTCTATTCCTTCCTCTTTCCACTGCATGTGTTCAAATGACTGTACATTGGCCTAGCAAACAGTATTGGAGCAGCACTTTGAAAGCTATGAGACACCACACACAGTAGTCTGGTGGTCTCTGGGACCTGTACCTATGTACAGGGAGATCACATCCAGGACAACTGACCTAGTTCCAGATCTACGAGGGTTCCCCAAGCTCTCTAACTCCATCTCCATTCTGACTTGCATGCTGTCAACTACATTTCCCCATTAACCCAGGACATGACAACGCACAAGGGGCACAGACATTTCTTAGATTTCAGTAGCTCTTTAGCTAGGAATAATAATTCATTCTGAATGACAATGCACATATAGATCATGAGGATTTACTGAGTATAAGTCACTACAGTCTATCCATCAAAGTGACACTCAATTGCTTACAAAGTTCCACCTTAGCCTTACACCTGCATTTACTGTACTTAATGAACACTTCACAAGTTCCTGCAGTATTACTTTAGCCTAACAGGAAAGCCTCTCATGTGATTATGTGAAGCATAGGAACTTCCCTAAGCAGTGAGGAGATCTGCCTGAGCCCTTGGTAATCAAATCACACACTCATATTTGATTGATGCTGCTCATGCGTCATCATTACCCACTTGCTTTTCCCACAACACCGCACATACTTTAATATTTTCATGACTCTTTTGCAATGCTATCTCAGGACCTGCTCCACAGCAACAGGGGAACAGTGTCCCATTTCTGACTACCAGCTTTCCTTAAGTGGGTATGGGAAGCACAACTTAGGTTTTGCTTGAAACACGAATGACTGCAATGATTATTTCCTTTCATTCAAGAGGAGTCTTCTCACTTTCAGCCCTGTCTCTATCAACAGCCCGACAAATAAAGGATAAGAAAAACTCTCACTGACATCAAGCAACCGAAGGTAGAAATCTACTTGTCTTCACTTAAGGTGCTACTGCATACTTTCTAAAGGTGTCTCTCATCCTCCCTTCCTCATTCTTCAGGTTGTCCCATCCTTATCAACAGTTTTCTTCTGGACAAGCGATTCTGTGAGCAAGTATTTTCCTACTTAGCTCTGTCATGAAGTAGAATACCACTCTTTCACAGTCTGTAACTCTTACACTGGCCTCCTCTCATTCTCTTTGTTGGCAGGAAACTGCAAGGCCAAATCAAAAATCCTCTAGCCACAAGTCCTGGAAAGCAAAACACGCACACACACACACAAGATATATATATATATATACACATCCTGAGTTTTATATATATATATATATATATATTTATATATATTTATATATATATATATAAAACATCCTGAGGGAAAAACAGAGTGGACATGATCAGCACATAGATTAGGCCTTTGGGGACAACACGTCAGCTTCAACAGCCTCCGTTGAAGTTCAAAACCTGTAGCAATCCTCTAGCAGAGCCACATTGACCCTGACCCAGTGCCATCATATAAAAAACATTGACATTGAAACCGTTTGGAGAGAAACTTCAAAGAAGTTCTCATTTCTTCTGAACAAACGTGCATCCCTACTATAAATCCCTGAGCCAGCAGGCACCTGGAAAAGGATGGTCACTAGAGCATTGACACTGCTGCTTTCCCCGAGGCAGGCAGACTCCTCTTTTAGCCACCCCTGCCAACCTATAAGCATGAGGAAAAAGCATATCTTCCCACCACAGTCAAAATATTCTCCAGAAAATGGAAAAATTAACCCTTTTGAATTGGAAAACTTCTGTTCTTTTCCAAATTTTTAGCAAATCAAGATGTTTCTCCTGCCTGTTTAACAAGACAAAGACTTGATCGACAGACTGCCTGAGGAAATGGCTATATGGCCCTGCCCACGCAGCTTAGAAACTGACACTTGCCAGGGATGTCTCAGCAGCTCCTCTGTGTTCATTACAAAATGTGGGCTGTAGCAAAAGTGCTCTAGTGAACAGCCCAATTAGTACTCACATAAAGTCGTTCCTCCAGCATCTATGCAGGCAAAACAGATGCAACAAGGACACTTCTCCCAGGCTACCTCACAGCCTCTGATCTAAATCAGACAGATGTGATCCATCTCTCTGCTACACCCCCAAGTGCCTCTGCCTACGCTACCAAAACCAAGAAGAAAGAGTACGTGCTGCCACCTTTATTGCCCTTCTCTGAACAGCAGCTGTCTCTTAAGATATTCTCTTTTTTTCATGCAGATTCACATCTTTGGTGCATGTAACTCAAATTTGTGCCTAGCTTTAAGACATCTGAAACGTTTTTTTCCAGGGTAAAATCCACCCCAAAGTAATTCACCTGAGCTTCTTCCAAATCCTTTCCACAGCCAAAAATGGGAGGTAGCACCTTTGTGGAGAAAGGTGTGTGCAACTTCAGCCATATAAAAGATGTCATCTAGAATAAGAATGTTCAAGTTCTGAAAATATTTGTATGTAGGTCAGAAAGTGTTTAAATATGCATTGAAACAATATTAATGTCACTGACCTGTCTGATCACAAGTGCAGCTGCTGCCTCAAACCATCCCAAAATTTTATTGTGACTGCAAATACCTGCTGCCCTTCAAAATCTTCCTTTATCTGCAGAAGGGTGGATGGAAATCATTTACTATCAGATGTTCAGCTATATTTACTGGTTTTAATAAAACAGCAAACTTTAAAAGGACACAGTTTCCACTTAATGGCCCCCAAAGGTTTATCACTTGAGACATTTGCCACCAGCGCCAAGGGGAAGTTCATATTGCTGCTGTTCAGCTGTGCTTTGCCTCAGGTTAACAAATAGTTCGTGTTCTGGTGAAGCAGCTAGGCTCCTCTTTTTTTCCATGAGCACAAAATATTTGCTTTTCGGGGGGGGGGGGAGGAAAGAATAAAAACAAACAAACAAAAAGCCCCATGTGTACAGAGATGGCAAAGATTACTTGAAACTGTCATAATTTAAGGGCAAAAAAAATCCTCTTATCTCACCTGCAGAGCAAATTTAAAAAATGAGAGCAGGAAGAAAAATGACTTGCTGAAAGGAAGTTTTGAGGATGTTATTAGTGTCCAAATACAGATTTATATGGCCTCCATGCAGCACTATGACATCTTATATGCCCTTTGGCTTAGGGAGACATTGAAAAGGAACTAGAGTGGATATGAGTTCGTTGCTGACATATTCAGTCTTGATGACTGTGCTACATGTTTATTCAGTGCCCAGCAAAACAGTACCTTCTCTGTTCATTAGGATCTTAAAAGATCTTAAAAGTACAATAAAATGACTAGAAAATTATTTTGGGGGGGAGGAGTAGGAACACAGTAGGGAACATGACAGACATGTATTCCCCAAATATACTACACATCAGTGCAGGTAGAAATCACAATGCAAAGACATTTTCATCAATGCAAAAAATGAGTAAAAATATACTTGTTCAGTGTTAGTGGTACTTTATACAACACTATTCGTATAAGTATCTCCAGGTACTATTAGCTAGGAGCAAAATTCATTCTTGAGGACCTAAACTACCTCATATCAATGTAAATATTTCACTTCAGTGGCATGGCTAGTGGCATGGCCATAAAAAGTAGCAGCAATACTGGCTGTACATGTTCTCCTATAAGCATATCCCACAACAGCAAACTACATCACATCCACTATGTGAAGAATTTCAGCTATTAAAATAAACGTGTTGATGCATATATGTGTATGTATGACCTGTGCACAACTGAGGAATTCCATCTCTGAGTATCCTACAAAGGGTTAAGCAAAACAACACTCATGCATGGACGAGCCCTAAGTAAGGAATACATCTTGGGGAAGATGCCAGGCTAAAACATCAGCGTGCAATTAAGGAAGATGGTAATCCTGATCACATAACTGTGCAATTAGGGTAATGTCACTTTCTATTTCCACTTTGTGAAGTGCTTTGAGATCCACAGATGAAAGTTCTGCACCAGCGTGAAGCATTTATACCTTCATCAATGAAGCAGATGGCACTTGGTATGTTTGTTTGTGTGTGAAGTCTGTAGTCATCACTGTTATAATTATTTAAGAGTCATCTCTTGCTCAGTTGCACACACCGCTGTTTGACAGCATTCAGGTAAGGGCTGGTATTTCCACAGGAGCGACTGTTTCTTGCTGGTATATAAGTACACAGCTTCCACCCCTATTGTATCTACGTGACAACATTTTAAAACTGTTACACTGTATATGAATCATGGAATTGGTTGGGTTGGAAGTGTCCTTAAAGAGCTCCGTGCACTGCAGATGCTCACTGACACAGAGGGTGACGTCCCCTCTTCATCCCCCTGCCTGTTCTTCCTGCAGAGACCGTACCCTCCCATTCCAACACTCCAGCCATGGGAGCCATCCCACCACAACTCTGTCATGGTAATGAGGTCATAGCCCTGCAGTCACGTGTACATCTCTAACTCCTCTTGTTTATTCCACGTGCTAAGCGCTATACATGTTAGCATAGAGGCTTTTGAGCTGGGCCCCAATGAAGCTGACTTACTGGCTGGAATTCCTTTGTGCTGCTCTTCAAGTGCTCTCCTGCTGACCTGGCCATTGATCCTCACTAAACACTATCAAGTCCTCAAATACTCCCTGACCAGTTAGTCCAGCCAGTTCTAAAGATTTTCAGTGAGTTTCCCTCAGGTCTTCCTCAAGAAATAAGTGCTATTTTGTACTAAATATCTGAGTTTCTCATATCTAATCTCTATTTCCCTTGGTGAAACTTATGCCCATTATTTCTAGATTTCTTTCATAAAGAAAATTTTCCAGCCTACGACCTTACTCTTTGCAGCTGTCTTTATATATATCTAACGATTATTATATCAGGTATACTGTAGTCTTTTTAATTTCAATGAGAAATATGCAAAGCACTGTTGTACATCTCAGCTCCCTCCAACTTTCTGCTGCAAGCCTATAACTGAAGAAAAGAAACTCTGGAAAAAAAAAAAAAAAAGAAAAAAAAAAAAAAAAAATGAAAAAAAAAAAAAAGAGAGAGAAATCAGACATAGGACCTTTCCTTTGAAATAAGTGCCTAAGTGCTGTTTGAGACATTCTTGTTAACATCATCACATGGAAGGTCAAAGAGGGTCAGCTGCCCTACCCTCACAGAGTGATGCACCCATGCAAATGCTCAGGACTCCTTTTGCATCTTAGATCACCACATAGTCTGAAATTAATTTCTACGTTATAGAGATTTTATAAGTTCAAGTAGTTCTTAGACAAAATCTGTTGCTTACAGAAATTGCTTCCGTTTGTAATTCAAATTCTTCAGATGCAATTATTACTTTTCTCTTAGAAGAAAAGAAGAGCGATGCCTAAAACAAAAGCATTATGGAGAAAATAAAAGTAGCAGTAATTTTTTCTGTTCTGCATTTTACTGGATAATCACATTTACAAAGCAAATTAATTGCTGGGCTGAATCAGGTAGTAAGTCCATTAGTCCAAGCATCTTTTCTCTAACAGTGACAGAGACTTCAAATCCTCACAGTCACACAGCAATGTTCCTGCAAGGGATGTTTCTTCCAAAACCAGGACGCCTTAGATTGGTTTATGTCTTGAAGCAGATGAGCTTAGATCTTTAATACCACACACCAGCTAGTGCAGCTGCAGATACTCACTTCAGTGGAAACCTCTCCAGTCAAACTGAATACCCCAATAAGAGTATCCAGAAGCAATGATTTTCACATGTTAAAAAGAGGCATTAAATATATATATACATATCCATATTAATTTTCATTGTTTCTTCCTTCACTTATCTTTTCAGAAGCAGTGAGAAAATGTCCAAATTACCTCTTTAAATATTTCCCTAGTTTTACTTGTCATCACAATCTATTTGAACAAGTCCTAAAATTTTCAACAGGACTTTAAAATCTGTGCCTACGAATTCCCAGTGCATTTCTTTACAATTCATTGATGCCTTTTCAGCAATGAAAGAACCAGGAATGAACAAGGTAATAGCATCAACATATTTGTGTCGCTACTGTCCATATTGTTATCAACTGCTTTCCTGATATATTTTACATCTCAAGTCCAAACTTGCGTAAAGATCTGCCTTTGGTGTCTTCTGGGTACTTTCCTTGAATGATTTAATGGAGCATCAAGACCTGAGGTAGTTTTAATCTATCTTCTAGCCAAGCACAGATCAACCTAACCAAAATAATTCCTCATGTGTCTCATCTGTTCTTAAAATTTATAGCAAATAAAGTTTCAGAGGGTCTATGGATAGACAACTCCAGCACTTAACTGCCTTTACTGTTAGAAGTTTGTCTGAACGTTTAGCCTAAATTTCCCTTGGTGCACTTTAAACACATCATGATTTGCCCTGTTCACATGTCATAATGCACTGGGCACTGCAAACAACAACTGCAACAGATTGACTTGCACAGCCTCACTCTCAACATTTGGGCCACTAAGTGGTTTCAAATGACCATTAACACAGGCAGTTGCTGTGGCACCCAACACAATGACTGCAGAGTTAAAAGCATCCCATTACCTGACCTTACTCCACACGCAGTTTTTCATAAATGGGTTTCAAGTTACGTAAGTGTCTGAGGAGCTCTGGCTGTTCCTACTTAATAACACATCAACATCAACCTCCTCAGCAACAGAACAGACATGAGCCTTAGCTAAAGGCCATTCATTTTTTTTTTTTCAAAATTGTGTGAGAGACTACATTTAAATCGAACCCTAGAGGTTGCTACAAGCAATGGCCTGGTGTCTGAATCAACCCCTATGATTCAAGCCCCAATCTGGCTCCAGATTTGGTGGAAAGCCAGGCTCCATGCTTAAGCAAGGAGTTTCAGCAAGTTTCACTCAAGGAGTGAAACACATACAAAATCCATGTTGTATCTCAGTCCCTATCTGTGACCGAATACATCCTGCCTGCCTGGGTTGTTTTTAACACTGTACATCTAATGCAAAAACAGCTGTTGGTAGGGGAAAAAAAAAAAAAATCTTCTTAGATTAAAAAAAAAAAATTGTTCATTCATAGAAATGAACAACCGTTTATACGTACTAAAAGCTCATTTCTATTTTAAGTACTCCTCCTCCCCCTCAAACCCTCCTTAGTTTTTAAATAAATGGAAAAAAGAGCTTTAAAAGAGAAGTTGCTTGAAATTAGGAAAAGATAGCATCTTCTTTCAAGAAATAGTATGTTCCTTACAGAATATCAAAAGAAAGTACTTTTCAGAGTATTTTCCTTAGAAATAAGAGAAAAAAAAATAGACACAAAACCGTAAAAGAATCCCTGTCACCAAATGTATTCAGACACAACAGTTGTCAGAAAATGTTTTATATTAAAGAAGCCTGCAAGATTTGCACTTTGTGGCTCAGGCTACTGGCTTGTACTAAAGAGGAATAGTACTTTGTCTTTCAAGGAAAGACAAAGCAAGAGGAGCAGACAGCAAAGAAATAGTCACTTACCAGCAACAGACACTGTCGCTTTGGAGATGCTTGGTCACTCCGCGTGAACATCCTATGTTCCAAATTAAGTTTCCCTGACAATCTTTCATCTCGATGTATATCAACTGGCCTCATGCAAGCTCTCTTCCTAACACCACACATCTCTCTTCCTAACACCTAACCTCATCTTCATCTCCTGAATGGAGTAGATCTTTCCTCCAAGTGCACTTTAAGCCAGAAGAGGTTGACTTGGTACTATATTGATGCAACTCATGAAACACAATATGAAGCCTTGCATCTCTTTCCAGACACTAACATAGAGCCTGAGGGCAAGTTACCAAAATTAACACCTGTTTGCTTCTAACCAGCTTGTCAGGGGCAAGGACAGCTTCCTCCAGTCAGTTTTATTTGCACTGACCCCTCAAATAACTTTATATTGTCATCCAAACGAAAGCAAAGGCTGATGGTTACCAATATGCAACACTGTTTTGAAGTATATGGTATTATTATTTATGTACATATACTCACGGGTTATTGGTAAGTTTATGGGAAAGATCAGCACAAACCAGAACAGGAAAAAAACATGAGATGAGGCTGTGCTTCTGGTAAATTCTGATATTTAGAAGAAACTAATTGTAGTAATTATTTTACACTAATATTGTTAATTTTTCAGCATATTCCCAACAGATGTGAGACGCTGCCAAACACCTGATAAGGTCTTTACACTTAAAGAGCTCCTTAAATATTGATGTGAGTTGAATGGGTCACTTTATTTTTTAGTTTATCTATATTTTAAGTTTTATTGCTTTGAGAGTACTCAAGGATGGAAACAGGAAGAGGATGTACTATCATTTGGGTAAACCACCAGAGAGAGCAATATGAAGAATAAATTGAAATCCAAATCTCATACACAAATTATTATGAACACTAATTCCCGCATATTACGAAGTAGCTTTTTTGCATGTATGACATTGCCTTTTGCACCCAAACATGACTTTAATTAAGATTTAACTTATTCATGACTATAATTCAGATCTAACTGCTAGTCTAGTCAAATTAGTATAATTAGTCCCAAAGGGCATTTCTAAGAGAACTAGGTTTTTCTTTTTCATCTCTACGTTTAGCCAGACACAATAGATGCTGGAATATCAGTCTGAGAATCTGGAAACTTTAAGAGATTTGCAGAGCTGGTAGGGAAATTCTAAGCAAAAACATAGTTAAAAAGAACTTTCACAAGACTCATTTAGCTTAATTTATTCTTGCAAACTATGCAATAGGAATGAAACAATGGAAATGATTAAATAACGTAAATCTCAAAATTTTCATAATGATTTCCTTGTTTATTAATATAGCTGCACAAGTTTAACCCATCCACAAATTACTTTAAAAGGGATTAATGATGGGGGTATTCAGTTTTGCTCCTGTCCTATAGAGACCACTAATAAACTAGTCTCCTGCATAGGCTGACATTGGCATAACCAAGCCAAAAGAAAGTTATATTTAATAATTTATATTCATCAAGTTTTCACTGTGGTAGCATCCCAATCACAGAAAATCCATACCCTACTCTGTTCAGAAGGAAAAATAATGGCAACAAATCAGTCCATCTGAGTTGTTCTTTCTTCTAGTGCAACACAACCCTAAAGCTGCTTTACTTTTCTTTTCTTTTCCTTTTTTTTTTTTTTTTTAACCATACCTTATCTCCATACCTACTTTGTGGCCCCTTTATCCTCTGTCCACTGACTCCATCCTCCCCTGCCTAACCACTCATCATCAGGTCATTCTATCCCAAAGGAAAGCTAATAAAAACTTTTTGCAGCACAGACAACCTCATTCCTCAGCTGCTCCATTCCCAAAACAACTTCTAAGGTAGATTACAAGGAACTGCTCCTCAGGCCCAACTTTGCCAAACACTCTGTCATGCTTTATGTTACCCACTGATTCAGAAGACCATGCTTCTGTGGTTGTACCCATGAATTGTCCTCTGGATTAGTCACTGATTATGTCTGAACTTCCACACACTGAACCCTGGGGAGCGGTGTTTTTCTGACTCTCACAGAAGGCTTTTAGCCCATCTCTAGGGGAGACTCAACACAGTGCTTAGGTCACTTGTTTTGAAATGATTCCCAGGGAGGAAAAGAAGGGGGGGGGGCAAGGAAAAAGAAATGCAGACAGTAAATTTCACAAAGAAAGAAGAAAGCTGAACTCAAAATGTCACGATGGCAGCTAATACATATGGCTCATAATATCACACTCCACTCAGATAGTACATATAAGGAAGGCTATTATATGAACTCAGATCACTTTTGACAAAAAAAAAAAAAAAAAAAAAAAAAGTGGGTTTTAGTGTTTGTTTTTAAATTGAATTTCAGGATACTTAAATTAAAAAATGAAGTTTTTGACGAATGTTTTGAAGTGAACTCAGTTAACGAAGTAATAAAACTCAGGGTCTGATTCTGCTCTCAGCATGCTTTTCCACCTCTGTGCTTCCATCATTTTCACTAATTTTCACCTTTGAATGTAAAAAGACAATCAAGCTCTCAAGAGATTAATCATTTAATTGTTTGCCATTTGTCACAAGGTCTCTGTTAAGATTAAGCGTGACAGGTATTCAGTCAGTCATGAACACAAGACAATTATTTTGATCTCAATCCCAACCTGGTGAAGAGCATTCAAAGTTTAACAGGGAGATGTAAGGCTTGCTTAATTTCCAGAGGCATTTTCAAGTTTTTACATCCCACACAACTCTACCAAGAAAAGACAATGACAGGAGGAGGTAACTGGATTGTGCTGGTTAAATTGCTCTTGACTCAGTGAGGTTTCAGGTGATGTACTGCTTCAAATGACAGAAGTCTTTTTTCTAAATATGTGTGTGTATATATATACACGTACACACACACTGAGCAAACATATACGAGGTTCTTCACAGTAACTCACCACACACAGTGCTAAAGTAAACCTAAAACTGAAGCAAGACTGACAGGTAAAAAAAGCCATTTAACTTTGCCGTTTGCATCAAGTGGAAGATCAAGGTGCACTTCCCACATCCTTTATCAGGGCTTGCATGATGGACCTAACACTCAGCAGCATACAGAGAAATAATAGTATACTGCTTGATATGCAAACTTTAACAGCTTGGGCATGCTGCATAATGAAAGACAACAGACAGTAAGAAATCTGAGAAGAAATAAAAACCTATTACACTATCCATTTCATCCCCTCACCACTATAAGATTTCACTCCATAATAATTTCATAGCATTTATTCTAGTCTAGTTCTAAAGTGCCTGGGGTGAAGAAGCTTCCTCTGGGATATTATTCACAGCTTGATAGAGCTAGGTATGAGGAGGCATTTCCTAATACACAACACTCCTGTTTCCCTTTGAAATTTCATCCCATTACTCCTGGGCAGCCACCCTAAATCAATATTTCTTTTTCTTCAGTTATTTGTCACCTTCAAGTTTCAGCAACCCACTCCTTCTGTTTCTGTTTAATAGCCCCTTAGTATCTTGCTGTTCTCATCTCTTCTAGTAACACAAACCAACTCCTCTCCCCACCTCCCTTATTCTTGCCTTTCCCTGAAACTGTTGGTAACTCTTTGCCAAGTGCATTGAGCTCTCCATCCTCTGCAGAGCACAGCTCCAGGGAGCCCCAGCTCCCCCGTTGCCCACTGCAGCCCTGCCTCATTTTGCATCCAAGGCCACCTTCAGCTGGGGTCTGAGTTCCTCACCTTGCCGATGTATTCCCTTCTCTGCATAACGTGCAAATACACAAGTATAAGTGCGTATGTAAATCCTTGACGGGATTTGTTTTAGATGGATCTATAAACCACGAGGTGATTCTGACAGTGAAAGAACAGTGTGATTAGGAATGAAGACCACCTTTTCCTGGGGTGCATTTTGCCTGGAAGCTGGCAGGTGGCAGTGCTTCCTTAGGAATGAGCTATGAAAACTTGGCCACCGCAATTGCTGTTCATCATTTGAAGGGGGCGGGGGGGACGACACCTTTTTCTCTTCTCCTTCTTCATTCTCTTCACACTGATTCCATCTGATAATTTTCCTTCCTCATGTTTTCCTTCTTCATCTTAAAGATGATTTTCCGTATTTGTGGAAAACAATTTGTTGCAGGCCCCAATTCCACTCCTGCAGGTATAGTGACATTTTTGGTATATTCCTAAAGATATTGTCTCCTCATGGTTATTTGAAAAAGTTAACGTACAAGGTCAGTAACAGGTGCACCAAAATGAATCAAGCTATTTCACACAAAAGCTGAAGGAGAAATAAATCTGAGTTACCAAGCTTGCTGATGCAAACTGGATCAGCTAGCTAGCTCAGCCTGCCACAGAAATACACATTGTTGGTCCTTGATCAAAGAGAAAAAACTTATCTGACTTCTGCATGAAGCCTAGGTGAGACTGGCTACCAGGCAGGAGAGGAGAAATACCTTGCTGATACCATGCACACATGGCCTTACCTCAGCCAGGGAGGGCAGCTCCACAGGTGAGGCAGGCGGCTCCTCAGGGAAGGCGATGGAAGCTCCAAGGAACATTTTCAGCTTCATTTCCAGGGCCCAGCACCAGACAGTGAGTTAGGAAAGAGCCAAGCTGACTCTTCTGACAGGCATGTTACAGGTAGGGCTGTAGAGCCAGGGCATTCTTGCTGTTCTCAGTGCAACCTGCAAGCAGTAGTCTCTTACCAGAGACTGCAGTGACCCCCAAAAGCTCACACACAGGCCTAAGTCACCTTGCTCTTCACCTTCCCTACAGAAAAGTTGGGGATGGACTGTTTGTCAGGGAGTGGAGTGATAGGACAAGGGGCCATGGCTTTAAACTAAAAGAGAGGAAATTTAGATTAGATGTTAGGAGTACATTCTTCACTCAGAGGTCAATGAGGCACTGGCACAGGCAGCCCAGAGAAGCTGTGGATGCCCCATCCCTGGAGGTGTTCAAGGCCAGGCTGGATGGGGCTTTGGGCAACCTGGGCTGGTGGGAGGCGTCCCTGCCCATGGCAGGCACACTGGAAGTGGGTGGTCTGTAAAGTCCCTTCCAACACAAACCACTCTATGATGCAAATTTTATCATCTTTGTATTGTGGTATAGTCTCACATTTCAGGGTTTGGAGTTATGAACCATTATCTTGCTGTTTGGTTTGTCATTCTCCTCCTGATCCGAAACTAGTGAAGCCTTTCTTCCAGCCCCAGCACCACATGGATCAGACCCGCGCAGCCCCTATGTGGCAACATCTGCCTAATTGCTCGGTTCTTTAAACAAACAGTTATCAAAATGGAGTTCAAAAGGAAACAGAAAAGAATATTTGAAGGCAGGGGCAGTGCTATGGGAGAGAATAGTAGTGGGAATTTTAAAAGCATTGCAAGGTAGAAAACAACAGCTCCCTCAAGTGTTTCAGAAACCCATTGCAAGGAGATTTAAATACAAACAGCACTGCTAATATAGGTCCAGTTTGGCTGAATGAGCACACAGGCAACAGACCAGGTAAGAATAGAGGCAAAACTAGAATGAAATGCAGGACTAACCAACAAGAAAACAAAATTCCCCAAACACATACTTGCTTTGCTCCTTCAATACTCCCCAACAGAAATAAATGCCAAGCTAACACTTGGTATATTTAAATGCAGATTTGGCAAAGCACCAGTAAATACTCTATTGGGAACAATTGTACAGTGGCAAAGCTACGGATGGTCCACAAGGACTTTTTCCAGTGCTAGACTTTGTGCTTTTAGAATACTAAATAGAAAAATGACAATCCTTCCTTCCTGTGAGATAAAAACTAAAGAACTCATGCCAAAATATTGTACCATATATGCAAATAGTTGAATGCAAATTATGCTGTTATCCTTGTCTATACTCCCAAGGAGCCATAGCATCTTTTAAGCTCTTTCTTCTTCACATACAGTGGATGTAGCCGTCCGTGACAGATTTGTGTTTTCTTTTCTGAGAAGTAATATACTGTATTCCTCAGTGGCAGAGAAGTGAATGGAGCTGCCATTTAGGAAATTTAAATGTTTACACCCAGAGGGCAATTAAGTCAGTTTTATATGATAATGTTATAAATGAAATGCTAATAAGTACTGTAAATGGCCATGTAATCACACCCCGTCATTTGCCAATTATTACCAAAAAAAAAAAAAAAAGAAAGAAAGAGTAGAAAGCAAGCTGTAGATGACGTACTACATCAAATGAGCAAACGCAGGTACTGTACAATGTGCAGCCCTGACAGTGGCATTTTATAGCAGGAATTCAATTTTCTAAGCAATGTTTGATTTCACCTTTTATTATCATGTCAGCAGTAATAATAATTTGCTCTGACACAGGCATTTTCTTACAAGGATCGCCAAGGGATTTATAAAGCTGAGGGCTGAGATTTCAAAGGAGCTGGAGGGCATACCTACATCAGCATCTGTACGGTGCTTAGGGATGGTTTTACCAGGGCTCTGAGGCTGTGGGATGCAGCCGTGCTCTGGAAATCATTTGGATGACTTCTTGTGTGATTGCATCTGAGTGAGACATCCTTAAGCAGAATTTATTTGCTATACCCTTGTATACACATATTTTCTGGACCATCTCTCCTTTCAGGACCTCAAGGGGGGAGGTTTGGACAGCTCTTAATAGCTGTAGAGACATACCTTAATTAAAGGCTCAGACCCCACTGAAATTCAGCAAAGTTTCAGGGAATTTCATTAAAGTTTTTCTGATCATAGATTAAAGCAATTTAGGCTTCAGTCCTGTCAATTGTCTTGCACATGAAGCCTTCTCAAATGAGCCAGCTTCTGGGCATGAACACCCTACCTCATGGAAAAGAACACGAGCCAAACATTGAAAAACAGGGATATACTGTTGGCCCCATTACATATGTGGGTAAACAAAAAGTACAGACCATATCATATCTGACCTCTCTTCCATATCAGGCCTCTAATGAAGAGTCAGGCAGGGTCCTGAGTCACTTTTATCTAGGACCAGTCAGGTGCTACAAAAGCTGAATATCAGTGGCCAAGGATCACAATCTCATTGTCTTTTCACAATATCCATTACAGCTGATGCAGGAATTTGCCACTTTGCCAGACAATATTTTGGGGAGTGGGCAGAGAATTTATTGGTTAACTGACAAGAGCAAAAGTATCAAGGTTGACCAGTGGTTAAATGGATGCATCTCACCATATCTATTGCAGCATGAGCTACTTTAGTTGAACAGAATTTACTTTGCCAGTCCTAAAGCAACCCATATGTGAAGACATTTTGTCCCAAAGCCAGCACAATTGGTGGGAAACAACTGGCAGAGAAGGGAGGAAACACCTTCCATATGGGTGCAGGATTGCATAGTTCCACAACAACAACAGACAATTTTGCACCCAAAATGCAAATCCATGAGCCATAGCAATAAAGGTAGACTGGCACTAACACAGCAAAATAACCGTCTTTTCATCATAACAACCATCAGGTCAGGAGTTTCAAGGTAGTACTGCCTTCCTCAAGCAAGGAAAAAACATATCACACATTAGCATGCACAAAATTTGAAAAATAATACCTCTGACATCTATTCTTCCAGCCTTTGAGCCCTCAGGGAATCACATTTTTAAAATCTGCTCTACCACTAAGACTACTGGGAACCTTCTAAGCTGAGCCTGAATTTCTCACCTAACTGCAGAACTCCAGGAAATGAGATTTCTTAGCAACAAATACGAATGGATGTACAGCAACACTGAGCTGGCAAAACTGCCCGTGGGTAAAGACCAGGAGTGAAAAGGAAGACTCATGTTCAGAGCAATACCAGATGATAACAACTGAAACACGAATTCCAGCATTATTCTGAGAATTAAATCAATTTCATATGTTTGCATTATTTCACAAGCTAAAGGCCTTCTGATACTGAAGTGAGTTTTATACCTGAGAACCCAAGACAAAGGTGAAAATACTGTCACGTTACGTTTCTTAGGCTGAACTCAACTACAGTAATTCTGACCGTGCTTTGCTAGTCAGACACTAACTTTTCTACATCCTCTTCCTTTATGGGTATTGATCATGAGCACTGGCCAGAAGAGTGCAATAAACATACATAATAAACAAATATAACTACTGTACAGGAGAAAATGACTTGATATTGATGGTAATTAGCTGGCAATTTCCATGCTTATATTTGGGTTGAGTAAGACCATGAAACATTTTCTGTTTCCATTGTGATAGATGAAGCATGACAAAGCAAGTCAAGAGCTTCACTTCTGACTCCATGCAAAAGGAAACAAATGGAAAAATTCTGTGTTTAGCAAATATTTGAAAAACAGAAACTCTAAATAATGTCAGAGGAGTTTATCTGCATGCCAACGCCTAGTGAGTAAGAAGTTGGTAGGCACCAGCCATGATGCTTCATCTGTTTTAGCAATGAATGTAATGAAACCCTCAGCCCTTGTGGTCTCAATGGCTAAGGGAAGTGTCAGCAGCCCTGTCGCAAGTCAGACTGAAGTGTTAGGCTGGATTTGACCCCATGAGCAGAGAAAAGTGGGGAACAAAAGGTTTAAAATTCACATTTGCATTTTGTCTCCATTCACACACACACCCTAGAAACAGCTAAAGGCTATGCTCAATGCCTCAATTACACTGACAGGTCATGACTTGAACACAGATTTGATCTTTCATTTTTGCCTCCCAACAAATATAAGGAAACACCTTTCTTCAATGGACTCCATATATGTGCTTGCTACCAGTACTACATGAATCCATGAAGTATTTGCATTTTCCTTTTGCCTTCCAAACCTGCTCAGCTTTAATTCATCACTTTCTGTCATCACCTCGAAGAGCAACTCAACTAAGTTTAAAAAGAAAAAGAAAAAGAAAAGCAAGTTCAGACAAGTACTTGGCAGACCTGCACACATGACCATCTAATCAGTATGCCTAATACGCTTTCCAGTGACACACTTCGCTTGTGTTTGTGGATCAAGTTCTGTCTGTATTTGCTACAAAGAGCACACTCCACAAAGCATTAGCAAAGCCTTCCTTGGCAGCCTTTGGAGGAGCAGGGATTTTGGAAGGCACCATCCTCGTGCTGTTCCTCAGAGCAGGTACCAGAAAAGAGCAAGCCTGCTGAGGAAAGGAGCTACAGGATGCATCCATATCTACCTGCCACAGCTCAGAGGAACACCAACAGTGAGGTGATGGTGGTGTCAAAAAGCAATAAAAAAGAAGTGAGAAAAAACAAGGGCAAAAACTCTACTGTAGAGCGTTTGCATACATTACTCTCCGCAACAGGTTTTTCAAATCCTTCATCTCAGTGGAAAAGCAACCATACTCAGATTTGCAAGAGGAATTAAAAATTCACTAGCATTTCTCATACAGTGTTTAATAAGGCCATTGCCCATGTTGCTCAAGCAGTATGTGGATTGGTTTTCTACTTGAAAGCTTTCCAATACCATCCTGCAGGAAATACTAGTAAAGTTATAGAAATAAACAAATCCCAAGGACTTTACAGGAGCCGTGCATATTAGAAAAATACCTGTTAAATAGGGTAACCAAAACTGCAGCAGGAATATCAAACAACATATTTGCTTAAGCAACAGAAAACAAATAGGAGGAAATCTCAAATGCATCGTGCATATGTTTTGGCACAGCTAGGAAAGATGTTTTAACACTGCTCTCATGCAGACATGAGAACTGAACAGTGGCTTTTGTAACAGTGATCCTGTAGGAGGCATTCCCATCTAAACACAATTCACAAATTAAATCTGACTTATTTACAAGATAAAGGAGTTCCCCTTTCACTAGTTTCCCCTACCTCTCACAGCCTCCAGCCAATGGGTATCCAAATACACCTCAAGACTCAAAGACTAAGCAAGGTCTTTTCAGTCAACACATTGTCAGCAAGGCTTCTGAAAACTGAATTCAGTAAAATGGCATGAGCCAATGGGGCAGGAGTGAGAAAAGGGTCTGGCTCAGCATTCAATGGTTTTTTCTGCAACATTAGCTGCAAGTAAAAGAAATAATAGCAATAACACTCAGTTTTACTCTCAGAAGGAAATAAATATGGCTGGGTACATTCAAGGAACAGAACTATTACATGAAGAAATGTTATTTCTACATATTGCGTTTACTTTTCAGAAAACACCTATTTTTAATGGAAAAATGCAGAATAGCAAGATATGCATAATATACATAAAACGCTTAACAGATACATATTTCCAATGGCTGAAGAGCCATTCAAAATCATTTTCACATTTCCTGAACTACTTCTAGAATAAGTGGAAAATACTTCATGCACTCCGAATACATCTATACTCAGTAAGACAATCTGCTTTAGGTCTAAGTGTCAGAAGGAGTTATAAGGTGAGCAATTATAACTGAGCTGATAGCTGAAGTACAAAAACATGCAAGACCACAGGGTTTTAGAATGAGGGGAGAAATATATTGTTTTTATTAGAATGCATTAGGATCTCATTTGTCTAATTCCCAGTTTAATGATGCAGCCTCTTGGCAGAAAAATAGCTTTTCCATTAGTTAACTCGAGTCCTTTGAGGGTGGATTTTTTCAACGCAGAAAAACTTTAACATCAATTTGATATTTTTCCTCTATACAAATGAACAAGCACAAAGGATTGTTGTTGTTTTTTGGTTTTCTATGGTTATTTTTACTGGGGAGAAGGATTTTGTCTGTCCTGTTTGGGGGAAAGGTGGTTTTTGTGAAATGGATCATCACTAACCTAAGTTACGTCTAATTGTGGTAGCTTATTTCCATGAAATTATTCCTGAGTGAAATGTAGCTTAATTCCAATGGAAAAATAACTGTGGAAATGCCTCATTTATTCCTATTGATTTGAAAAGCAGCCAAAAGATCATTGTCTTAAACCCATTGCATTTCATTTTTACGTAGAAGTTAGTTATTGACAAACACAGCCTCAATTTTAAACTACTAAAAAGTTAATTTTAGGAAGATCTATTTAGCTTTATTTGATCAAAAAAAATAAAATCATGAAGTTGGGAAAGTCCGGATCTTATATGCTCAGCTTTTCCTTATTTTGCCTGTAATATATTTAATACATTTTGTCCATGTTGTGGTTTCTCTCTATGAAAAGCAATTTCTAGAACATGTTTTTCCTCTCAAAATTAAGACACAATTTAAAGTTAGCAGTAAAGGAACATAAATTCATCTTTATACTGGCTTTGCAGAAGCAGGGAAGGCATGTTGTTTAGGAGAGAAGAAATGGGAAGAAAGTAGGAAATGGAAGAAAAGGTAAGGGAGAAGAAAACCATGAGGAGCAGGAAGGCAGGCGGAGCAGACCTGGAAGCTGGCAGCTGAGGAACTTCTCCAAACCAGCAGCAGAAGACAGAAGCAACCTGAGCAGAAATGATGTGTCAAGTCCTAGACACACACCACCACCTCTGTGCCCAACCCTAATGAGAGCACAGTGTGACATGATAGCATTCCTCACATTTTGACTTATCAGTCAGGACATGCTTTCTGCACAAGGTAACTAATTTCAAGCAGTTTTGTAAACTCAGTCATTGGGAAATCTTTATATTTTCACATGTTTTGTTAGGTAGGAAGGGGCAGAGATGAGATTAAAATTCCCATGAAGCGCATGTTTTTGGAAGATACAGCTCTTCAGAAGAACAATTCATTGTGAAGCTTCTTATCAAGCTATTATGAGAAGTAGGTCACTGCAGCTCCGACTATTCACATGTCACTCCTTCCTTCCAAGTATCAATCACTGCCACGTCTTGGCTAATATATATATATATAAAAAATAGCTATTTCCTAAGAGCTATTTCCTAAGACATCAATGCCTTATAACAAAAGCAATACTGAATTTGTTATATCTGCTGATAGATAATTGTTATAAGAGATAAGAAGAGCAAAGATATTTTTTAAAAACACTCCTGAGTTTCTCATAAGTTGATGTTTCAGGAGTTAGTGGACTTGTGTCATTTATCCCTAGGATATTTCTATTTTTTCCTTCTACAATACCCTCCATGTTATGCCTAAGCATGGATTAAGTCTGCGATGTCACTGAGGCTTTTTGTTCTCCTACCCTTCCACTCTCACCATCTTACAAATAAAGCAATATTCCTGTCTCCTCTCACATGGAAGGAGATGTTGTTCCCTCCTTTGCAGGGAATGTCTGAAGATATTAACAGATCTCTGCACCGTACTTTTTTCACCTGCCATTCTCACAGAGGACATGAAGAATATGAGCAAAGTAGTGTGATTTGCAATAAACTTGTGTGTTATCCAATGTCTTTCAAGGTCATACAGACAACCATGAGAAAACACCAAACCAGAGGTGTTTCACCCAATGTTCCTGAGGCTCTCTGCTTATATTTTAAGGAGTTCAGCTATCTGCAGCTCGTTGCTCTGCACAGCCCAGTGACTGCTGTAGTGAGCAGCTTTGCAACAACAATATCTGGTAACACAGAAGAAAACTGAGTTGACCCTCAGTGTCCGGGTACATGTAGTAGTACTTGTCTTAATTGCTGAAAGTTCCTTAGCATTCTGCCTCAGGCATCTCCTTGCTCCTGTAGGCACTCCACAACACCCTTCAGACTTGCAGACTAAAAAGGCCAAATGCACTCTCTAATTGATCCTGAAATGAATAAGAGAGACAAAAACAAGAGCATACGAATTCTCTTTGTTTTTTTTTTTTTTTTTGGTTGTTGTTTTTTTTTTTTTTAATTTCATCAGTGCCTTGCACTGAATTCGCTTCCATTCTCTGTTTCAAGGTAAATAATGAATGCTCTTTTACATCCTCTGACACTGCTATACACAGCCCTTCCTAAGTTGCCTGTCTTCGTAACCTCATGGGGATGAGCATGTATATGGTACCAGTATCCTTCACTGAACTGAGAATCAATACTCTCAATATCTGTTCATGCTGATCTTTAGCAACTGAACTGTAATAAGAATGAAGAGCTGGTGATCGTCTCAGACAGTTAAACACCCACATTTAGTGCACTAGTGTGAGCAAGACATCTGCCACAAAGCCTACTGGAGATGATCATCTTTATGGAGTGGAAAACAGAGACCAGGCAGGATATTCCAGCATCACTAAAATGACAATAGAGGTCTACGCTTAGGCACCTGCACATCATCCTTAGTCACTCCCTCAGTCTGAGTACAAAGGGGTTATTGGTCTGACAGTTTTGAGATTTCTTCAGCTTCCTCTAATGTTAAGGGAGGCTTAGTAAATCATTTGAAAAAACATTTGGATGTTTAGTAAGTAATTTGAAAAAGCATTGCACAAGAAGAAAAAAAAAAAGTGCAAAACAAAAATGCTTAAATCCCATATATAGACAGTTAACTAACCTTTTTGATGGGCACAGCGGAACCTTCTGAGAACGAAAGATCTCACTTCACTTCCTCATATAACTTTACAGGTCCTGAGTCTCACTCCCACCAGAACATAAAGCAGAGAAAACCAGGGGAGACCAGTTTTGGACACCACACAAACTCCTTCTGCAACAGAACAGTAAAGAAGCTGCTGCAAGTGCTAGATTTCTGGCAGTTTTGTTTTTAACCTAAGGCATGGTAGCAATTCCAAAACGCTAACATAACGGTGATGATACATCCCACTTGCTCTCAGACAAGATACCTGACTTGAAAAATCGTGGTCAGACCTGTGGCTCTGCAAGACAGATGCAGGGAGCACCTGGACCCAACAATTTAGCTGTGAAACAAGGACAGCAAGAGCTGTCCCAAGTCTGTCAAAAACAAGCTCAAGCAGACCACAGGCCATTTTGCACATAAGCACATCAACAAATCAAGTTTCCTTATTAAATGAAGGTACAAAGCAAATATCTTCAAAGATTATTGATAGCAGATAAAAAAAAAAAAAATCAAAACAATACAACTAATTAATCATAAACCCGTATTCATCACGGGAGATCTGCCAAGGAACTCACACCTGCCACTTGTCAGTATTTTGTTGGCAGTTACTTTCAGCAGCTCCAGCAGCAGCTTTCCTGCCTTTACTAAAGCCAGAGGGATGTCTACCTTGAAGGAGTTCGCTCTAGGGGCCAATTTCGGAAGGATGGGCCTGAACATGAACATATTCTGTGTAGACAGTCAAAATGGTGCTGTTCATTTCAAAAAGGCTTCCTAAGATTGCCTCTTTTGAATTAAAGTACTTAATATAAAAGGAAGCATGTTTTTGCGCTTGCTGCTGGCTTTTTAACTGCTCTGTCACTATCCCTGAAAAAGCAACTTATTCCTCCTGGCCACCACCAAGGAGCTTATTATGCAGGTATAAATGGCATCTGCCTGGTCTTTGACCACAGAAAAAAAATACCACAAGTGATGTTGCCATGTCATAAGAGAAAATATTCTCACAATATTGCAGTACAACGTACAGTATTATAAAAGAAAAGCATGATACTGCTCTGCAGCATAATGTCATTTTCTCAGAACTCATCTGGGTGATGTGAAATGGCCTTGTTCAATACTCAAATGATTGACAGACATGATATAAAATACCAAGATGGATATTAGCTGCAGGGCTCTGAATACTCCCACCGTTTGTGGAATGAGCCAGTGCCAGCAGAAAGGAGGTATTAAGTTGTTGTTCGACGGCAGGACAACAGTTCCACATCTGTCACCAGAAGCCAAGAGATAAAGTCAAGAATTTTAAGTCATCTCTTTATGCATAGATACATAAAGTCCTGATATGCCGTATGTTTTACTTCATTTTCAGTGTGAATCTAATCTCTCTAATAGCCCATCTGCTAAAAGCTGACTGCGGCTGTGTACTCAATCATAATATTGCTAGCTTACTGTTGTCACACCTTCCTCTGTAGTCAGGAAAATAAACACACAGACTTACAGAGCACTGTTGTCCCTGGCTATAAACTACCTCTCTGACATGCCCGTAGCTGGAAGGTGCTGTAACACATGCTTAAGGCAATTCTGGTCTGGATTCAGAAAAAGCATCTGGGCCTGATGCATTTTCATCCTTCACTTGCAAAACCTTTCTTCATTCTTGCTCATTGACCTTAATGCAGGTTCCTTCCCACTTTTCTGTCATGATCTGATTCAGTGCTAAGCATTCACTCTCCTTGAGATATGCTTTTCAAGGAAGATCATATACAAGATGCTCTATTTATTCAAGTGTAATAGAAGGTATAATAGAGACGCACTCAGGAAGCAGGCAAGTTGTCCTCATGTTGCTTCAGGGGGACTTCACACACTAAGCTGGGTGTTTTACAGCATTTCAGTTATCTTCTGGTAGCTACCCCGTGCCGGGCATCCTACCCAGCCATGGGAGCTGATGAAGGCAGGCAGTCACCACAGCACAGCTCCCAGACAGCAACCTTATACCTCAGCTTTCCTTACAGCCACTTAGCTGTGATGTGCTATAATACGCAGAGTAATCCTAAACCCATCTCCTACTCATCCAAACCAGAGCCATATCAATGAAATCCCTTGTCTCTCCCTGATTTTGAAGCAGCATAGCTTGTCAGATGACTGAGTGGACGAAGTGAGAACCAACTTCTCTGAGCTGTCCTTACAATCTTCACAATTCATGTGTTCTCTGCACACCAGTCCTCCACATTTGTCTTTCACTGGAAGAATCCCTGACTAGCTAAGTCACCAAGTTACAGTAAAATATAAAATGCAGATAGACTTCAGTCCTAAAGCACGCTTCATAGTCCAGGAAAGCAGAAGAGGTTTTTTTAGCCATGCTGGAAGGATGTACAATTTTTTTTCCAAAGAAAAACCTACCCAAAGACTACTTTGCAAACACTGGCTTTCATCAGTACACCTTTAGCAAATACATAGTCAAGGGACATCAAGCAACAATGAAATAATATTCAGATTGCTTCTTATCATTTTCTTTCTTAGGTACCTTTCCAGCTATTCCCTAACTTCTTTAAAAACAGCGGAGAATCCGTAGCACATGCAACACCAGTGAGCTGTAGCACAACGTAGAGGGTAAAGAACTTTAACAATGCTGAGGAACATCTTGAAAAGTGAATAATAGAGAAGGAAAGAGGTTTTGGAGAACTTCTGAGGCAGGAAACTAAAGTGTAAGAGGAAAGAGAATCATTAACAGAATGAAAAGAATGAGGAAAAGCAAGCACACAGCTTGCACCACAAAATTTACATGTCTGTAAAATACACACGTTTCAACGTTTCATTCAGCAATTGAAATGGGATTCAGTTGTGAGGCAACTATTTGAGAGGCTGGGCTGTTTTTTCCACGTTGAATCCATGGCTATGGATACCATTAACTATTCCGTTGTATATCCACTGCCTTGCAGTCATTACAGATGTATTTCTCACGGGGGAAAGCTGTTTTGAGAGAGTACAAACAGCAGCAAGCTTCAGCTTCTTTGTCTGCAGGCAGGACAAGACAAGCTATCTCCATACCCACCTTAAAGGAGATTATTGGCAGCCCCAGCACACCTATAAGCAGAATTAAGCCAGTCAATCACAGAAACAGAAACAAGAAGCAGGATGTAAGAGTCTCTTCAGATTTCCTCCTCTGCAAAACTCATAAAACAATGAGAATAGAAAATAGCCTCTGCAGCATCAGAGGAAACCTTTACAAATCATATGAACAAACAGCTGAGGAAATACATAAGAGGACTGTCTTCTGAGAATCCAAGTATCCTGCTTGCTTTATTTTATTAACCATAAAGGGCCCTCATGCTGGTTTTACATCCAGGTAAATCAAAGGATATTTCTGTGCAACTTTTTTGTGCAACTCAGTCCAGAACAGAATAGACAAAAATGATACTGAAGCAAATGGAAATCAGTTTATTTTCAACTTTGAGGTAAATGCAAAAATATTAGCATAAGGTTGTACTGTTGCTTAAATTTTGGTTCCTTCATGCTCCTATTTCTTCCCTCCAGTATGATGACAACAGCAAGTCCAGGTTCAATATATTGAGCATCAGGATTTATTTGCTGAAAACTTACCTGGAGGAGCAATAAGTTTGAAGTGTACCAAAATGAGAACTTACTTTCTAGACTGTTAGTCACTGTATGCTTTTGTTACTGTCAGTCTGGTCCCACGTGCCCCATCCTGGGTAAATAGAAATTGAGAAAGCAGCAGCCACCAGTTTGGCATGACCATTCCCCACCACCAAAGGGAGGGCACTGGCATTAAGAGCCAGAAGTACAGTGCAGGCAGAGCTGTCACAGCTCCCTTGATGGTCATGACCCAGGGTTACACCAGGACTACTGGACAGCAGCAGCAGAGAGATGGCCAAGGCAGGCATCCACCCACCCACGGAGCAGCAAGAGCTAACTGCACCCATAGGAATGCATGAGGTTACAGTGCCAAGCAACCCTAGAGAAGCAGGCCAGGTCAGAATAATGTCAGACAGGCACGGTGGGGCAAAGCTGCACCAGGAATAGTGCCAGGGATTAAATCTTTGGTTTGAGCAGACAGGGTTCGTGAGCAAGGCTAAGAATTAATGCACAGAGCACATACTCTCTTTAATCTGTCAGTTCAACCCAGCCTTGTGCAAGAAGGGACTGATCCAGAAGCACAGTCTAAACTGTCAAACCAGAGTCAACGGGTTGAACCACATAACCATCTCAAATCATCTCCCAGCCTCATTTTTATAGTATCGGCACTCTGTCAGGACTAGATTTTTGATGTAATTTCCTGACTAAATAAACTTTTACTTCGTAGCATCATTGTCCCTATCACACATGAACAGTGGGACATGGAACTTAAACTGACAGCAAAATCTCTCTGAACAAATGGAGAAATGGTAGCAAGGGCAGTCCAAAACAATGACAGAAGGGAAACAGACTTCAACCACAAGCTTCATAGCTACTTGCAGGTAGCAATGCTCAGGCCTTCTGCATTGAATCCCAAGTGCTTTTTGGCATTTGGAGTAATCACACAAGAAACATGGAACTTGTTCCTTGGCACATGAAGAAGGTGGTGGTGGTGGTGACTGGAAGTATTAAATATGGTTTTACCAAGGGTAAAATTGTGCTTGACCAACCTGTTAAAATGACTAGATCTGTGATTGAGTGCCAAGCAGCTGTCATTTACCCCAGCTTCAGCAACATTCCCAAATCATCTCCAATGGCATTCTTCTAATCAAGTTAGATTGTTGTGGTCTGGGTGAGTGAACAGGTTGGGGGGAGGAGGGATATAACCAGGAGTGTGGCCAGTAGATTGAGGGAAGCGTATTTTCCTCATTACTCACCACTTGTTGGATCACATATAGTATCAGTCCTTCCAATGGTAGGAACACAACAATTGACTGGAGCAAGCCCAGTTCATGGCCATGAAGATGGCCAGGGGCTGGAACACTCATCCTGGGGGGACGTGCTGAGGGAATGAAGGTTGTTCTGCCTGGATAGAAGGCTTTGGGGGAACCTAATATATTTAAAGAGCTTGCAGATAACTAAATTTAATATAAGAGCAAAGGCACATACACAGATTTGGCCTGATATGCTAGAAACACCTTTATGAAGTGCAATTTATTTAATAAAAACCCCAGGAAGAGGTTCTTACCTGAGCTGTATACCAGTTCAGGTAAGTCCTCTGCAAGTATTGATAAAAGATTTTGCAGCTAGCCGTGCTGAAAACATTGAAATGTTTCCAAAGCCTAAGCCTATTCCTACTGCAGAAGTTATCTGAACAAGAAGAAAGCACATGAGTGAGTGCTTAACATTTCACTCTGTCCACTCCTGATCTTGTTTCAGGCTCAGTATCAAAACAGGATGCTTTCTAGGATGACACAGGACTTCCTAGCTTATGCTACAGAGCCTGGCCTACACACTAACCACCCAGAAGCATACCAGGACAAGAACAGACACATGATTGCCCCAGAAGCACCAAAATAAATGCAAGCAAGTCTAATCCCATCACAAAGGCACTAGCCTTTGAATCCCAAGTGACTGCATGCAGGGAGTAAAGCTAGGTCTCTTCCCAGTACCCTGACACCTTGACACCTCAATCTGCAGGGGCCGCTTCTCTCCTGCCCTAGTCCACAGTGCCACTGCCTCCTGCTCTCACAATTACCCAGAGAGGAGATTGCTCACTTACTTCACACTATTAGTGTGTGTGCGTAATCAGCATTCCCATCAGGTCATGTCTGCTGTATTTGCCTGTAGAACAAACTACTCAGCAATATCAATGGGTAGCAATAGAAACAAACAGCAGAAGTATTACCCAGGCTATGTACTTGCTTCGCCAAGTTATAAAGCACATACAAAGTGCCACTGGAGTGGGCCCCACAGCCTACAAGGCACCCATTGCATGCCTCTGCCTGCACTAGTCATGGTGCTGGTCCATGCTTTGCAGGGAGGGAAGCCCACAGGCTTACTCCATCGCATGACACAGACTCAGCTGTGCAGCCACTGCCATCCAGCAGCAGGGTTTAACACTGCAAACAAGATGCTAACTGCAGGATCACACACAGCGTACACACCTGGTGAACGTGCGTACATGTATGTGCCAAATGAAACAGCTAGTGCAGATCCTACACTCAACTTGTGCCCTTACATTCATTTGAAATGAGCATTTGAATTAATTGGACTTATCCTCATTCACTGCAATTTGGAGAAGAAAAAAATCAGGAGTAGCTGCTACATAAACTAACTTGTGAACACACTGATGAACCAGATCACTGAATTTTACTTACTTCATAAGCCAAAAAAAAAAAAAAAAAAGGCATTCTGAACAGTTTAAAAAGCACAAAAACTCTTCCTGTCTCTCAAAACAGCTGCTGAATAGACAGATGTTACCACCCGCTAAGAATAATAAAGCAACTAAACAGAGACAGACATCAGTTTGAATTAAGAGACAAGGGATTAAAGCCCTGAGGAGAAAACAGTCAGCACAGCAGGCATTGCCTCACCCACCCGGAGTAGTACCTGTAGCAGATAACACTCAGCCTCTCCATCCTGTCTGGAAGCTTGGTGCACTGTTGGCAGGAACACCAAGCCTCTTCCCATTCGTTCTCCAGTCCAGGGAAACTAGCTGAAAACATGCTGAAGTAAGCTTTTTAAAAATGCTTATGCAAAATAAGCAAGTTTAATAAATGTGCCTCAGAGACCTAAGTTATGAGCATAAATAAACCAGTTAAGGATGGACACCATTTAATGGCTGCTTAGGCTAGGATGCTGTATTTCTGGAACCACTATCATGTCAATCCAAAGCACTGAAGATTTCATTTCCCCTTTTAGCTATAAATTGCAAGCAAAGTATCAGAACGTCTGAGCTATTACTAAAAGCCATTTCTCGGTTACAAGGACTGCTGTGGGTGCTGCTTTAGCAGAAAGTACTTTCCACACTGTACCATAAGTCCAAAAGCAGAGGTTACAAATGTAATATCAACATTTCAAATCTGGCTGGCCAGCAACCCTCCTCAGTTTGCCAACAGTGACTAGCTTACCTTCTGCATGAGAAAAATCACTTATTGAAGAATATTCCTCCCTTACACTTTCAATTCCACCACCTCAGGAATCTGTTCCCAAATTGTGCATTCTCCTAAAAAATGGGAAAAACTGACTGTATCAAACGACCAGTCTAGTCACTAATAAGTCTGCAGAGCCACTCTGCTGCATCCCTTCTACCTCCATCCCACCAAAAAAGTGATGATCTTTCTTCCTGAAAGGCACTAGAAATGTCCAAGTGGCATTAAAATTAAGACTAGGTGTAACCTAAGGCAGGACCGGTTTGCCACACTTGCAACATTTCCTAGTTTATCGCAATACTCCTGCCTGTGTCTCCTCCAGATGAAAGGATGAGTAGCTTAACAGGATAAGGCTGCTGCTTCTGAAATATTGGTAGAGCCTAAGAGATACCAAAAGTAAGAAATATCACCTGACAAATGAAGTGGAAAACCTGATTAACTTCCAGCTTTCCTCGCCAAGACCTGTTTGTCAAGTATCAGCTGAATTTATCTGAAGTAACAGTGTGCTTAGCTCCAGCTGGGTATTCCTTTCATTTCTTTCAAAGCCAGGAAGTATTTTCACACTGGTACAGATTAATTTCTACTGGATTTAAACCAAATTTAAAGTCATTTGATGCCTGTTCTGTTTGCCCCATCTGGGTCACCAACCTGGGAACTGTTCAGTACATTGTGCTTACCTGCAGAAACCTGGCCTCTGTGGAAAGTGTTTAAGCATGGGTGATGGGCAGCACTGATGGACAGGGTTCTATTAGGGGTGATTATATTTTTATTTTTTTACTGGATTAAAAGTTCCTTCATATAGAGCATACTTTTTAATTCACTTCTCCATTTAAAACCCTGTATCTCAAGAACCAAGAGTACATAACTTACACTTTCAAGCCATTTATCCTCCCCTCTCACCTTATGTTCTGCTTTTGAATTAGTAAGGTGCAGCCTTTGTGCACATCCACCCTGACTCTGCTTAAGCTGTTTCTCGAAACTCAGAGGGGTGAGGTCAGGAGTTATGGCTTCCACATGCACCTCTGTGCATTTATCTCAATGAGTTATGAAGACGCATCGTGTGATCATACATCAGTAAGACGAAGATGCATCTGCTTCCGCAGATGACTGCAGGAACCCTCTTCACTAACTCAACCAGTATGTGATCACCCTTTGGTACCTAATAATTTTCACACGAGGAAAAGTTAAACAACACAGGGTACCACCTGATCTGGTTCTTTACAAGTACAAACGACTCCAAAAACTTTACCTTACAGAAGAAAAACCCAGTTTGCGTATTACATTATTGGGTAACAAAATTTTAGGAGGAGGCTAACCAAAATTTTACAAGTTTTTTTGGACATCTTTGTTAACTACAGTAAATTACTTTTACCTATATAAAAGCAACAAAATTTATTTCCAGAAATAGGAACTGAAATAGAACAGGTATGATACTATACCAATAGCTTTTGCTTTTCAACTTTTTGCAGCAACATTTACTACTATTTCCCCGCAGTCTTAAACAAATTATGTAATATTCCTGTTAGAAAGGTGTCTCCATCAGTCTAACCAATGCACAACAGCTTCTAATCACTACAAAGTTAATCTGGGCATGTTTACATTTGGAAGAGTCTTTTTAAAAGTACTAGGGACAGTAATTAACTGTTGGAACAGCTTACTGAGGATGGCAACCTGCTCCATCACTGGAAACTTTCAACTGAAACTGCTGATTAGGAAATATGAATTGCATTTACAGAATTTCTGTGCTTGCCTATAAGTAAATTACAGATTACCTGTGGTTTATTTCTATCCAGACTTGGACATGAATCTCTAGAGTTTTGTCACTGCTTTTTAAGGGCCAGCAGACCTATATTAATTCATCCTTTATATTGAAAGCTCTTAACCAAACTGACTTCTCACTTTCATGTTTGTAGAATGAGGTTACTGCATGCACATATATACAATTTAAAAGAGGGGGAAACCAATTCAGACAAAGCATTCATTCTGAAGTGTTTCAAATAATTTTATTAAACAATCATGTTTTACATGTCATCAGACCTAACCCCTGAAGTGCAAAAATGTTTCTGAGGTATTAAGACGGGAGGAAAACAGGTACAGTGTTGGTTGTTAGTTATACCACACTAGAGCACAGTTGACTTCGCAAACAGGCCTTTATACAGCATTTGCAGGATCACAGAACTGAGAACAAGTCTCTATGTAGTTAGTCTTGAGAGCCAAGGAGTCCTGATCATTAGCCAGTTGTGTAACATTAATGAAAACACAGACATTGTTAACACAGGATGATGATAAATATTAATGAGGTGTTTCTAGGCCAATACGTACAGTACATGAAAAAAATGAAATTCCAAATTCACTGCTGAATGTGACCAAAATCCCAACTGTCTATCCAGTCCAGCTTAATGTCAAATCTATTTTGGCCTCTCTAGTACTAGGATTTTGTCTATTCTACACAGCTGCACCTGTTTGAAGACACCTTGTAACTAACACTCTCTTCAGATGAGTCTGTTTATCAGAATAACTGGAGTCAACAGTACAGTACAGCTTGTGTCCTGTTATTCTTCTAGTTGCTCTCTTCCCCTTATGCATGCAATGAAGAAGTCTAATCCATGGGGAAAATCTGCTGAGAAATAAGCATTGATCTACTACTCTTCATGTAGACAGGAAAGTCGGAACTACAAAACTCACAGGACAGAACTGGACCTTACAAATTAGGGTGTTAGATTTCTACTGCCAAATTAGGCTCCAAAAATAATTTTAGATCCGGAAAGTTTCGGCATTAGTTGTTTGTGTTTGCTTGCCTCTTCAGGGAGGCAGGGGCTAAACAAGTACTTTCTCCCCTTAGAGCATTTCCCAGTGTTAGAAATTGACTGAAGACTCTGGTTGTGGAGATTCTGTGCAGAATTAACTTTCTGCTGAACATCAGGTTTAAAACTCACTCATGTTCTCACTCAGTAATTTTGTTGGAAAAAAAGTTTTTCCACCTCAAAAACTGCCACGTTGTTCCCGACCAACTGCAATTTGCCCTAAATTCAAAGATACCAGCCAAATTCTGTCCTGATTTACTTTAGGTAATATCTCCACAAATCAACTGAAGACATAACTTAAGAAAATACTCTCAAATTAATAATAAGCAAAAGTCACTTGTTCTCTCTGTGGTTCTTTTTAGCCAAGACATATAAAACAAAAATTTCCTCCCGAGCTACAATTTTTTTTCAGATTTGTGACAAAACACGATGAAATAGAAACAATCCTCATCTTAGTAGGTGTTTATGAATTTAGGAATGTTTCTGAATGTGTCAGGTTTTGTGTAAGAATGGCATACTTGGAAAGATCCTCACCTTAAGCATCTTCAGCTTGAAGAACTTACTGGGAAGCTGGAGACACAAGCTCTATTGTCAGCACACCCACGGGCATAATGTCGCATAGTCTGATCACAAACACAATTGAGATTCTCATTCATAATTTCCTAGGATTGTTACGAATACCACTGCTTCCTACCTACACAACAACATCTAACAAGTCTGCAGATAGAGAATAGCTGGAACAGAAGCTGGATACAGCTGGAATGTTGCCCTCTTTTGTGTGTTTTTGTGTTTGTTTGGTTTTGTTTTTTTTAGTGGCGATGTATTTCATGAACAAGAAAGGCAACCCCAAAGAAAAAGTGCAATAAATCACTTTCAGTTGAAAATTGGGTTTCGGATGCCACTCAAAATTGAGCTGTTGGGCCAATTTCTGTGCAGAAGTGTTAGGGACCATACAAAAAAGAAAATGCTTGTGATTCCTAGAATGACCACACCAGAAATCAGTGCACTGGTGACTGAATTCAGCTGGAAAGGAGCTCCATTCAGATGAGCTGCAAAAACAAAAATGCACAGGTAAGGTCTGGTTAGAATTTCTCAGCAGTGCCACACATCGATCTTTCCATTACAACACCTTATATCAACAATAATTACAATGGAGGGACTAAAGCTACTTCAGAGCAAGTACCTGTCTACTTGGATAAAATTTAAGAAATAGGAAAATAGTCATTAGTTCTTTCAATACCCATCATGCTGGGGAATAAAGATAATAAGGATACTTCATGCATAAACCCCTCACTTTGGGTGACCAACCTTGACCTGTGCTATTTGAAGCAAGACAGGTACTACCCAAAAACTGTCAAGGTGAGGCATAAGGATTTATGGCCTAGGCAAATTAACAAAATTATTTCTTACTCAATATTCTTAGCTACATCTCAATATGAAGGATATAAAAATCCTTAGCAGGCATATCTAGAATCAGATCTTAACTACTCTAAGCTTGTCTGCACACCTTCACAGAAGGCCCCTTAACATGTTTATCTAGTCTCAGAGAGAAGATATAACACATGTATTTACTATTTATTGTGGCTCAAAAAGGCTGTTCATGAACCAAAACCTGAATACTGTAATGCACATATCCAGCCTGTACCATCTTTTAAGGCAGAGGAAAAAATATTTGTGTGGTAGGTGCTATCCAAAGTACCCACCAGTGTTTGCCTCAGAGATGTGTTTTCCACTACCGGTGATGGACAGTCCAGTGAAATTACAGGGCAGCTTATAGGTGAGGAGCCACACTGCTCTTCCCAGAAGCAGCCACCTGCCTGCACATCACCAATCACTCCCTCCTTAAAGCACAAAAAGTCAGTTCTCTGTTGGTCAGGTGGCCATCTCCTTCTCAACCCCATGACGCTTTCCAACCTTCCTCACCATTCTCTCTACTACAGTAGTAATCCTAACTCACTACCTCTGTGCTCCCTCTGGGAGAACAGGCACAGGAAGGCTGGTGCTGTGTGATGGTAAGAAGGCTGCTGTTTTCGTTGGATGGGAAGGGAAGGTAGGAGCCATTGCAATACCAAGTTGTGTGCAGCAAATGGAGAAATTGCCTTTATTATTTTAATGACACCCACAGGTAGGAACAAATCAGTAAGTAATTCATTTTAGGGAAAACTTGTTTCCATGCCAGAAAGGAAAGGTAGCTGCTTCTAAAGGGTCTAAGTTGAGAAAAGAAGGGAACAAATAGCTACTAAAGTTCAGAGGAGACAGTAGGTTGATTGTGCCACTGGGTCCTTTTATGGGCAAGTAAGAAGTAGGATGGCACAATGGACTACCTGGGTACCCAAGCTTGACCAACCTTTCCTAGTCATTAGCTACTCCTCATTACCAGCAGAATAACATACAAGCTGAAACAAGTCTTCCAAATGCCCAAAAGAGAATCATTGTAAAACTTAAAGACCAGATCTCCCCTGCAGCATATTTCAGAACAAGAGCTGAAGCGGGACTCTTCTGACTTTGAGCTGTGAACTGAACTGGACTGCACCATAACAACAATTTTGCTGCACAACTCCCAGATGGCATGAGCAGATTTTACTGCTTAAGTTTAATTTTTCTTCTGGCAGTTGCAATGTTTCTTCACCCTTGTATGTCATAGAAGCAGATTTTCATTTCAAAGCCAATATAGGAATTAGAAGTTACTGTGTTGGTGGGGCTGGGTATACAAATTAAACTGAGCATTCTAGATTTTCCAATTGCTTGCTTTCTTGATCATAGAATCATAGAATCATAGAATATCCTGAGTTGGAAGGGACCCTTAAGGATCATCAAGTCCAACTCTTGACACCGCACAGGTCTACCCAGAAGTTCAGACCATGTGACTAAGTGCACAGTCCAATCGCTTCTTAAACTCAGTCAGGCTCGGTGCAGTGACCACTTCCCTGGGGAGCCTGTTCCAGTGTGCAACCACTCTCTCTGTGAAGAACCCCCTCCTGATGTCAAGCCTAAACTTCCCCTGCCTCAGCTTAACCCCGTTCCCGCGGGTCCTGTCGCTGGTGTTAATGGAGAAAAGGTCTCCTGCCTCTCGACACCCTCTTACGAGGAAGTTGTAGACTGCGATGAGGTCTCCCCTCAGTCTCCTCTTCTCCAGGCTGAACAGGCCCAGTGCCCTCAGCTGTTCCTCGTACGTCTTCCCCTCCAGGCCTTTCACCATCTTCGTAGCCCTCCTCTGGACACTCTCCAACAGTTTCACGTCCTTTTTATACTGTGGTGCCCAGAACTGCACACAGTACTCGAGGTGAGGCCGCACCAGCACAGAGTAGAGCGGGACAATCACCTCCCTCGACCTACTAGCGATGCCGTGCTTGATGCACCCCAGGACACGGTTGGCCCTCCTGGCTGCCAGGGCACACTGCTGGCTCATATTCAACTTGCTGTCTACCACGACCCCCAGATCCCTCTCTTCTAGGCTGCTCTCCAGCGTCTCATCGCCCAGTCTGTACGTGCAGCCAGGGTTTCCCCGTCCCAGGTGCAGGACCCGGCACTTGCTCTTATTGAACTTCATGCGGTTGGTGATCGCCCAGCTCTCCAACCTATCCAGATCCCTCTGCAAGGCCTTTCCACCCTCATCCGAGTCCACAACTCCTCCAAGTTTGGTGTCATCAGCAAACTTGCTCAAAATACCTTCTATTCCTACATCCAGATCGTTTATAAAAATATTGAAAAGTACCGGCCCTAAAATGGAGCCTTGAGGGACCCCACTGGTGACCGCCCGCCAGCCTGACGCAGCCCCATTCACCATAACCCTTTGGGCCCTGCCCGTTAGCCAATTGCTCACCCATCGGATGATGTTTTTATTTAGCTGTATGGTGGACATTTTGTCCAGTAGGATCCTATGGGAAACCGTGTCAAAAGCCTTGCTGAAGTCCAAAAAAATCACATCAGCTGGTTTCCCTTGGTCCACCATATGGGTGATCTTATCATAAAAGGAAATCAGGTTAGTTAGGCAGGACCTACCCTTCACAAACCCATGCTGGCTGGGACCAATGACTGCTTTGTCCCCCAGGTGCGCCTCAATAAGTTCGAGAACCATCTTCTCCATGATTTTACCAGGCACTGACGTGAGACTGACAGGCCTGTAATTGCTAGGGTCTTCTTTCTGACCCTTCTTGAAAATCGGCACAACATTTGCCAGCTTCCAGTCTACCGGGACCTCTCCAGACTCCCAGGATAGTTGAAAAATAATTGAGAGAGGTTCCGCGATGACGTCTGCCAGCTCCTTCAGCACCCGGGGATGAATCCCATCCGGACCCATGGACTTGTAGGGATCCAGGTGGAGTAGCAAATCCCGCACACGTTCAGGGTCAGTTGGGAGTTTGTCATCCCCACCGTCCCGGTCCTCCAGCTCAGGGCACCCTGGGTCCCGAAGCCCATCATCGGCATTGAAGACAGAGGCAAAGAAGGCGTTAAGCGTCTCTGCTTTGCCTATGTCATTGTCTGTGAGGAGACCTTCCCTATCAAGGAGCGGCCCTATGTATTCTTTAGTTCTCCTTTTTCCATTCACATATCTAAAAAAACCCTTTTTATTATCTCTCACAGACACAGCCAGCTTCAACTCTAGGTGTGCTTTAGCCACACGAATTTTCTTCCTACAAACACGAACAGCATCCCTGTATTCTTTCCATGTCACCTGGCCCTCCTTCCAGTAGCGAAAGACTCTCTGTTTCCACCTAATCTCCATTAGAATGTTCCTGGTCAGCCACGCCGGCCTCCTGCCTGGCCTGCCTGACTTGCGATATTTAGGAACTGCCTGTTCTTGTGCTTCTAGGAGGCATCGCTTAAAGAATGACCAGCACTGGTGGACATCGAGGCCTTCAAGAGCAGCTTCCCAGGGGACCTTGCTGACTAGTTCCCTGAGCAGCCTGAAGTCCGCCTTTCCCATATCTAGGGATAAGGTTTTGGTGGCACTTTTCCTTCTGTCGCCGTAAATTTTGAACTCAACCACTTCATGGTCGCTATGACCGAGGCGGCCACCAATCACCACATCTCCCACCAGGCCCTCTCTGTTTTCTAGCAACAGGTCTAGGAGGGCACCTTTCCTAGTTGGCTCCGTTAGCACCTGCACCATGAAGCACCTATCATCTAGGTGCTTCATGAACCTCCTGGACTTGCTCGTGTCAGCCGTGTGGCACTCCCAGTTAACGTCTGGCAAGTTGAAGTCCCCCATAAGGACAAGGGGAGTTAATCTCGAGGCCTCTCTTAGTTCTGTAAAGAATAATTTATCGGTGCTATCGTCCTGGCCAGGCGGTCTGTAATAGACTCCCACAACGACATCCCCTTTATTCGTTCGTCCCTTGATCCTTACCCAGAGGCTCTCAACTTTGCCATCGCCGACCTGAAGTTCCACACAGTCCAGCCCCTGCTTCACATACATCGCCACCCCACCACCTCGCCTTCCCTGCCTGTCCCTCCTGAAGAGCCTGTAACCATCTATCGCAACACCCCAGTCACAGGACTCATCCCACCAGGTTTCGCTTATGCCAATGATGTCATAGTTGCGGGACTGGGCCAGGATGATGGTATGTAAGTATATACTTATTTAAAGGACAAAGAAAATAAAAAGGAAATTCTAGCTCAATGCACAGAGCTGAATCAAAATGGTTCACTCAAGCCATCTCTTCATTGTTTCTCAGAATTTTGATTAACTTACCAAGCTGTGAATTGTTGGTTGGTGTCTCATCTGTATAAAATGAAAATAGGAAGCATTACGTTTTTACAAACACCTGGTGACCACCCGCCCCTCCTCCCCACCTTGCACACAGAAGTCGTAGCTTCAATTTCAAAGCACATCAACTGTATTTGCAACACTGACTAGCTGCTTCTAGTATCTCTGGTAGAATCAGGATGACTACATGAATTGCATGAGGTTCCTTCAGTTTTAAGGTGAGTGCAACTACATTAAGTTACTTAGTATTCTGTGGCAAAAAATAAAAAAATAAAAACCACCTTAGTGCAGGAACCCCTTATTTAAAAAGATTTGCAGTTGTATTCTGCTCCTTTTAATACAAAAATAACCATGTTATTATACACAAGTCCATTCAATGATAACCATATTACAGGAATATCTGTATATGAAAGGTTTAACCTGACTTTTTCCAAAGAAAAATCTGTGACCTTAAATGATTACCGAAAAAATGCCTTTACCCAATGTACACTTTGCTCTTGACAGTTACGTAGTGACACCAGATTCAAGGAAACATTTGTATTATTTGTATTTTGTCCTCAATTTTATCTTTTTTAAGTTACTTACCATTGTCCATCTCAAAACTACATTTCTTGACATTGTTTGTGCTTTTCTGGGGCAACTCATAAGCACAACTCTTGTATACACTTATACTGAGCAGCTGTCTTCTACGTTTAATGAGACAACCATCAAAATCTGTGAAATTTCACCTTCAGAAGTAGATGCCTGCTTTGTCTCTAAACATGGATACCAAAATAATTTCTTCTGTATATTCCTCCTACAATGACTTTTTAGATTAAAAAACAAAACAACAACAAAAAAAAAAAAACACAAGAATGAAGCTTCTCTGAAAAGGATACAATGTCAGAAATATGAGTTCAGAGATACGCAGAAAAAGGGACATTATTCATTTGCAGTAGTGCTATTCAGTTCTTACTAGGGAAACTACATTAAAAGTGCTGTTACCAGAATAACTGTGACTAGAGCGATGGGAAGACCTGGCTAACTACTTTAGGTGCCTATGCAGACACTGACACACACAGGACCAGCCCCAGGACAGATGCAACACCAACCCAAATCAGATGAGGAAAGTGAGGGGTTGCACATCTGTGCAACTGCAGCCACATGATATAATACAGACATAGGTACTACGGTCAGCAAGGTGTAGCAGGTTTTATGGGCGCTGTACAAACACACCTGTACTAAAGCTCGACCAGCATCTGTCTTGAAAATACTATAGGCACCTTTGCGTAGCTTCATGTCAGAGTAAGCCAGCACTGCCACCTATAGCACTCTTTGTCCACAAAGTCTCTTCTGTTCAACTGAGTTGTTTTCTCATGACCTTCCTCCTTTTCTTTGACTACAGTATTCATGAATATCACATCATTTTTGAAGTACATATATTATTAAAAAAAAAAAACTATATTCACAGCATTTGAATCAAAGTATATTACTTAACAGGGGCTGCTCACATAGCAAGTTCTATATAGTTCCCATTCCTTGCTTGAGGCAGCATTTCTCTAGCATAGATGTTTAAGTAAATCTGTCATTTATTTTCAATGAGTATTCACACATGCAAATTTAAAGTTAGTTCTTTTCACCTTTTGTTGACTAATCAGATGACAGCAAGGTTTTCAATTGAGACCATGTATAATGCAGAAAAAAAAATAGTGACTTTGATTGCAAAAATATTGCTTATAACTGAGAGTATTTGTTTTAAGATGTCTCTTGGTAGACGGCTTCCAGTCCTGGAGGATCAATTGGTCTTTGTACATGTGAGCAGAACCACTTTGCATGTAAAAAAGAATTTTATTCTCAAGGGTTTCAGTTATTTCTCCTAGACAGGATTCAGTCCTGTTCTCAGGTTCCTAAACCTAAGACTGCTGAAATCTGCAAAACATAATTTCTTAAATATTTTTAATTTATTAAGTTATTAACAGCAGTCAAATAATTTTCAGAGACTACAGGTAGCGGGGTTTTGTGTGTGTGTGTTTTGGGTTGTTTTTTGTTTGCTTTACTTTTGGCAATTAAAATGGAAATCCATGAAGTTTAACTCTGGATCTAAAAGAGTAGATTTTAGTCCCCTATAACTTGATGTATTTGTCCTATTTCCTTCTTATAACTGAAGGCTAAGTATAGCATGTATTAGCATTACTCAACACAAATAGAAACACATGTGAAACTGAAAGAAATGGTGAATAGAAAGTGACAGTGAATATTTATTAGCTGTCCAAATTAAATTGTGATTGTGAACACAGTACTGTAAATTCCATTATCTTCAGTCAAATCTGAAAAAAATAAACTGAGTTTGGGCTTTTAAAATGGGTGTACATACATAAGAGTATCTCAGATTTTCATGGGGTCAAGAGGAATCATGTGAGCTGAGCAGAAACATTAGTTCAAAATTTCTAACAAAGACTTCAATAGTTGAGGAAAAAGTACCCAAACTCATGGAGAAACCACCTTTTCTCTAAGACATTGGAAATTCTTAGTTAACTGTAAAAACATTTCCCCAGGTGTTTGAGATTCTTGCAGTACACAGAAAAAAGTTTGTATTTTCCTACCACTCCTTGTAATGATGGGGCCAGCAGTGATTACAGCATTGCCAGAAGTGCTCTGAGTACTCCAAGTTGTTCTCCTACCAGTGTCTCTTCTTTCTCTGTTACTGCAAATCTAAACAGTTAATCAAAACAATCACCATTTCAGAGTAGAATAGAATTATTGCCCTTCTGTGCTTCTTTTTTTAATGGAAGCTCTTTTATAAGCAATACCACAACTTTGATTTTATTTCTTAGTATGCATTAAATTACTCTGCAATAAAAACTGCTGCAATATTCCATAGAAGTATATCTTGAAAATGCCTAGCTTCCCATTGCATTTTGCTTCACTTAGTTTACAGAACTACATGGCTGTAGTGTATAAGATCCATCTCCTATTATATTAAATTTTCAGTAGTTAATTTCCCAAAGCTTTGTTTACAGTCACTTTTCCCAACAAATGTGTTTTGCTTGAATAGGGATAGACAACATGCTACAGTCCCTATTCCAGTGAGCTTCTTAAGTTAAATTTCATACTTTTCCATGGAGTTCTAAACAGCGATGACACATGAAAACAATCCTCAGCACTACCATCTGGAATCCACCTTTAATAAACATCTCTAACTTATCTACCTTAATCTTGTGTACACAAGAATAAGAGCATTTCTTCAATTTCAACTTCATGCAAAAGAACTTCAAAACCCTCAGAACATTCACATCCATAGAAACAATTATTTAAACACAATTAAGTATAATATAAAGCACGAAATGAAAGAAGTATACTGAACTGATAGCACTTTACAATTCTAAGTGGAAAGGCATTCAGCTGAAAACTACACTGCATTTGAAAGACTTCAAAGAATATTGCATTTATATGCATATTCAAGAGTTTCAGTTTCCCAGACATACTTCTTGTTCTATGCTCCGAAAATGAAATAATGTTTGAATTTACACATCTTCATTAACTTCAGCAAAACAGCAGTTTCCAAACTATAAAGGAGGCAATAATAAACAAAAGAGGAAGTAGTAATTCCCCCATTCCCATCAGAAACACTTTCAAATTTTCCTTGTCAGGGTAAGTGTGCTTACTATAGCTTTAAGATTTCTATTTATTCTATTGTAAGATATTTACATTCCATCCACTGTGATTAGGAGTACTTGTTTCTTAGACACTACATTAAGATTATCAGCTCTGAAGCTGTCTAAGAGTCATTACTTCTAATAATGAGTTAGGGACCAAAAGGCAAAAAGATCACTTCTGGCGTGTTCAAAAACCTGTGCTTTGCAGGTCTAGTATTATTCTACCTTTAGGTGACAACATTCATTACCTTATTCATCAGTGGGTTTATATTCCTCCAGACACACAAAGAACATCCTTACTTCTAACTCTACAAGTCATCTTCATTATGTCATCAAAATATCCATTACATTTGGATGCAGAATGACTGCAGTTTGACTAACTTATATCCAGATAAATAGCAGCAACTTCTATCCATTGAAACTTACTGGCACAAGAAAGGGACAGTCATCTGCTCTGCACAGCTTTGTCACACAGTGAAGGAAGACTGTAGACATCTTCTGGTTCTTGTGCTTAACAAAGCGGAATACCTCAAAAGAAAACCTTCCCATTTGGCTCTTGCCATTTTCAATTATAGTTGTCTGTGGGTCTTTGTCGCAACTAGATTTTGTTAAAAAAAAAAAAAAAAATTAAAAAAGGATGAGCAGATGTATGGCTAGCTTTTTAAAGCTCTTCGCAAAGAATAAGATAACAGGCAGCAATTCAGTGCTTTAGATCCTTGAAAAGACCACAATGCCATGATGTCCAAAATGTGCAGCCACAATCTCCCTACTAGGCTGCACAGTCCTGTGCTCATTGCTACAGAAACACTATGATTTGCAACATCACAGCTATATCCAAAATACCATTTAACTCCAGTGGCCCCAAAAAATTGAGGGCTGAAACAAGTAATCATGTGTGCTAACCAGCATAGACAGGTAACTCCAAATGAAGACAGCCCCTCTCCAAGCAACCATCACTGATGAGACTTGATATGAGATACTGCCAAGATACTAATTATGTTTTACAGAGTTCCAATTCAAGTAAGTATTATTACTGGGACTAGCAGGAGCATCTAGTAATCTTTAATCATTTGCTTAACTCCTTTCCTGAACTAGAGTCTTTGACATTTTATATCATTGTCATTGACCACAAGGATATATTTATTAAAATAAAGGCCCATTTAACCATTCAGTTTTGGTGTTTCTGATCTCTAGCACAACCATTTTGGATGTATGCTTCTCCACCATAATCCTCATGACTTTGAGCTTGATTCTATGTTTATGCTCACAAACAAGACAAGACCTGACATGTTATAAATCCAGCCCTCAGGCCTCTCTGCTAACATTGCTTGGAGTTTTCAGACAGTTTTAGAACACCACTAACAGGGAGATTTATAACCACATTTTTTAAAAGAAGTAACCACAAATAGTGGGTTTGCATAGGATGTACCTGAGAAAAAGATCATATCGAAGATCGTCACCAGGATTACCAGATGGCGTGGTGTAACAGTAGTCCATCAAGACATTCCACCTGTACAGAAGGCAAAGTGATAGATGATGAAGTGAACTGGCAACATGAGAGGAGGGGTGGAGAGCAAGGGGGATAAGATGAAAGGACAGTATAGGCAAGTGTACAAACTAATAATGCAGACTATTACACTGAAGCTGAGTTACTGTCTTTAAAAGCTGAAGTACTGGGTTCCAACTATACCACTTGTTTCTTCCCAACTTAAAGAACTAAACAGCACACACCAGAGCAGCTGAACTTTATAACTCAAATCATTTGGTTTCATGAGAGACAAAAAACATGCCAATCCATATGTTGCATACCTCTTCTCAGAAGTGATGGCCATATATAACTAGAAGCCAAAACCTTCTCATTTTTAAAAGCCCAGGAGTTTCTCATTTGTTCCTCATTTGACCCTTTCTTAAAGAACAACAATATAGGGTGTAAAGCATAATTTGGAAAGAACTTTCATTATGACAACAGCAGCAAGATATGCACTCAACATCAAGGATTTGATAACCTCCAGCTGAAGGCAATGAGCTCAAAGATTAAACATCCTTCTAACCCACCAAAAAAAAAAAAAAAGGAAAAGAAAAAAAGATTGATGCTTCTAATTCAGAATAATTTAGAAACTGAAGAGCTGAATAGCCAACAGGACAAGAAATAACATCCATTATGGTACCTGCCATCAAGGTTGGTTGCTCTCACAGCTGCATATATTTTAGTTTTCAAAGGTAAACCTGTACTTGGGATAAGGAGCTGCTGGCTGTAGGTTGAGTCCTGAAAAACAAACATTGCCTCAATGTACAAGAAATCGTACTGTGACAACTCAGATGTACCCATCTGCATTCACAACCTGAACTCACATCTAATTTCTGACTCATGTAGAGCAACTATTTACTTAGTCCTCCTTCTGGGAGGAGATAGAAAGCAGTTCCGGAGCATTTGCCTACAATTTTGTCTGTAAAGATAAACAACACTTGACTTGTCTTACCCAATGCAACTATTTGAGGAAATCTTTTTATCATTTTATGAAGTGGCTAGATCAGTAATCAAAGAAAAGTTATTATTTATGAACAAGGTTTCAAGTTAGCACCTTAATGTCTCCCAGTGCCTACAAGCAAACAGTGACTGCTGTAGCTTTCTATAAAGAAGAGCTTAACTAGATTGTCACAGTGCAACCTTGCCCAGGAAAGGTTCTTACAATTATTTAATTTAGTGGAGATAGAAATGCCTCCAGGCATTATTCATCTTAAGCTTTAGACATATTCCAATATCCAAAATGTAGTTTTCATGGAATTTGTTTTGTTGAAGGTTTTAAGTAACTAATATTTTCATTTAAATTCTAGTATTTCAAAATTCTGTTTCAATGAATTTGTACGTAACCAAAAAAAAAAAACAAACAAACAAAAAAAAACACCATGGGATTTTCCCATATATAACTACATAGATAAAGCTGTTTTGTTAGTTTCCTTGTTCACAGGCTGAATCATTAACATCACTTGAGCAATGACCCACAGATGCCATTAAACAAATACAGAGTGACAGATGTTAATTTAGCGTATCAAAATGCACTTACAGGTAATGTCATCTATGTCAAATAAGTTTCTAATCCAGAAAGCATGGGGATTCAGCATGTTGAGACCTTTTGTGAGAGGTCAAAGCACTTGATGCATAAGAAAAAATTTGTTAAGTGAAATTTTGACAGTGCCACAGTAATACCAGGTTCATTGTGGCAGGCAAGAACAGCAGCTGACAGTAACGAGAAAGATTAAGTACATAAATCAAGTGATTTTTCCAAGGGAATGATGCCAAAATTCACAGCTTGCCAAAGGTGTACTCTCTGCATTACTGGAGAACTTGGGAGCCATGCATACACACATAGGCCAGCTCCCTGACATGCACAGAGCAAGTCTTAGCAGATGCATTCAAATGAGATCATTTCTTAAAACAGCATAAATATCCTGCATTGTAAGATCCTTTAGGATGTTAAACAAGTATGTTTGCTTTCTTCAAATTCAATTATACATTTCTCAATTAACTAGCTCTGTTAAATTTTGTATGCTAATAAAAAATTTTCTACACTAAATTCCTCATTCCATCAGTTTTGGAGGATAAAAGCCCATCATTCCAGGTGATAACTGAGAAACAAATGCACTCTCAGTACAAGCATTAATAGCATTTTTAGCTGAGTGATTTCAGAATTAGGTCCTGAAAGGCAGCAACAAACAAGGGGTGGTCAACTCCTGTATTTAGAGAAGTTTGGCAACTTTTCCCATCCCCATCCTTTTGGTCACAGGATTATTTAAAAATGAGAGAAGTATAATCTTCATTTTAACAGATTACAGGTTGTTATTCAGAGCTCTGTTCTGTCAAACAAACATGATTTTTTAAAGAATGCCTTTGGAAAATGTCCTGTTACAATATTTATAGCTCATTATGTTCAAAGTTTAAAGCATTGACTTTTAAATCAGTTGCATGAATTATAACTCAGCGTCAAGATGGCATGAATAATAATGCAAAAAATCAGAATCATGATTTACAAAAATGTTGTTTGATAGATTGAAAAAATGATATTTAAATCAGGTATTTAAAATGTATGAATAAAATTTTTAATCAACACGAAAAAATCATTTCAGGGACTAATGTTGTTAAGTAGAGGTCCACACATTTTTCACATTTCACTGTCACCTTCCATATTTACATAGCAAAACCTTATACAATAATGCATATCCAAGTTAAATCATCTAAAAGGTATGATAGAAGTATTCACTGAAAACTCTTAAAATTATTAACCCTTAAAATCTTGAAGGTTCATACACAAAGATAACAAGTACTGTGCGCTTTAGGTTTGGAACAAATCCCATATGCCTCACAACAATTAGGTGATCAAAACACTTAGAAGATTTGAACATAAAAATACTCCAGCAAAAAATGCTACGGTTTATTTCTAAGGGAATAGATCTAGATTTTTTTATTTTTTACAAAATTCTACAGACCATCTGTATCAGTACAATGCATCTATGCACATATATACACAGATGTATATGGATATATGCACATAAACATAAGTGCAAACAAGTATGCACTCTGGAGTATGATTACTATTACTACAAGTGATTATTTGCATTGCAATAGATCCTAAAAGCCAGAGCTGCAAATTGAGGGACTGTATAAATACAAAATAATGACTGTGTGTGTCCTCAAAGACCAGTCATATAAATACAAGACAAGAGGTACATGCAAACAAAAAGGACAAGGGAATGTAGATGAAAGCTGCCCAGAAGAAGGTCTTGGTCCAATTCTTGGGAGAAATGGGAGAGCAATAACACCAAATGAAGGGAAATCTACATTTTGCTGTGCTAATCCAGCTTGCACCCACAGAACAGGGATAGATTTAGTCTTAGGTCATGTTACTGTGTTTTATACTCACGTTGTAAAGCAACAAATTCAAAGTACTGATAAATGTACCGTTGTTCTCTCTTACAGAAATAGCAGCTGATGACCTACAACAGAACCAGAAATCATCGTGAAGATCAAAGAATACAGTTTGTCTTTCCACACTTCTGTTTTTTGTTTGTTTGTTTATCATTAAAAGTCTCAATGAGCTATATCACAAGGAGTTAATTTACACATTTGTGTTATAAACTTCAGAAATATAAATTTATAGTGGAAACACTGACAGAACCTTAACTATACGAAAAATAATAGATACTGTTGAAAACATGAATCAGAGAAATAATTAGCAGAGAGGCCAAGTGACAAAAAGGAACACGCTTTTCTTGATATATAGGGTCTACTCATGGAAATATTTTCTCTATATTCACATGCTTACAAATTATTTCATGAAGAATTTTCATGTTTGTTGCCACCATTTTTGTCATCAGAAAAACACATTTTAAGGCAACTTTTGCATCAACTAAGACAAAAGCAGGTCTTCATTAAGCTATATTATCTTACAGAGTTATGCTACTGAAGTTTTTCTCCTTTGCACCACCTCTTCTTTCAGTGTTTTGTTTTTTCTTTCCCTTCACTGGTTTACAAAGTTAAGTATCACTACTGTTGACAGTACTGCTATAGCATGCATATATTCAGGTGTGCACATCTGTGTATGTATGTATATGCACACATATGGGCTTATGCAGACATGGGAATGAAACACAGGAATGAAAAGCACACTTACGAAGCAAGCTGGGTATTGTTAACCAGGTACTCCAGTGGATAGCTACAGCTAAATTTATACAGAAGCCCAGGTAAATAGCTGATAATCGTTGGTGGGTCTGGTGTATCTATGTAGCCCGAAACATTACCTATCTGTATCACTGAGGTATTCCCATAAGCATTGATACCTCGAGCTGAGGACACCTATTGAGGGAGATAGAGAAGAAATATTACCAGAAAGTTGAGCATGGAACAAGAGATATGCCTAAGAATACTGATGCCTTAGACCATCATTTACCCAGAAATATCTTCAGGAAGATCTTTCAAAAATGAATTTGGTTTATTAACACCATGTTGCCTGTGTTCTGTTTCTCACCTCCCCAAGATCAAGCACATACAGTTCACCTGTGATCGCTGATCCTAAAACATGGGCTCAAGCAACATTTGAATAAAACTGATAAATCCAGGTAGTTTCTCTGCACATTCCCAATTAATTCACATGACTTACTGGGAAAAGATGAAGGAACTTTTTTATTATGGTTAAATAGCATAAAATAAGCTTCTGTGTGCATCTATGAATTTGATTCACAATTTTATTTACAGAAACAATACCTAGTCAGTCAATGTTTATTTTTGACAAAGCCAATTTACTGTATAAGCAGATACAAAACAAGCAGCTGAACTTTGCATCTGTGTTTTTGCCTACATTATACATCTCTAAATGATAAAATAAGCAGAAAGAAAAACTGCCCGAAATGCAAGTTAGATATTTAATGTAAAATCAGATAATGCCTCATTTGAGGATGCCAATACAACCCTAATTCAGTCCCTGGACATGTGTTCTGGTGCATTGCTCAGGCTCACAAACTGCTGAGCTAGTAAAAACAAACAGCTCTCCAGAAAGCAGACCCTTTCCTCCTGGTAGCAACCTGCCCGACTCCTTCCAGCAAATAAAGATGTCCCAGATTACTTTCTCATTAGGCACAAACACAATAAAGCCATATATATACATGGCACTCGACTTTAGCTGTAGCGTTGTATTAGCTTCTGCACTATATCAACAAAACAAACACTTTCCACAGTCTTAGAGCATGCAATTTCTTTAAAAGCCATTTCATCACTTAGAAGAGTCACCCTGAGGTGACTGAGGTGGTGCACATGAGCCGCAGCATTTTGTAGTAGCACAGGATCTGCAGCAGGTATATTGATTGCTTAGCTACTGGGAAGTCTGGTGGAAGATGCACAACCATGCACTTTGTCAATGGCATGTAACTGGCCATTCTCTAAATTGCAGGAAAATGCTGAATATCAGATTTACTAGAATCTGTCCATTGCCTAAGAAGCACAGCATAGAGCACAGGGGCAACCAGCTACTGCTGTTTGACTTTCTTCCCACCCCATCCCTCCAAAATAAAAAGTTTTGTCTCTCACATTGTAGACCTGTGTTTTATCTGAGTTCTGCCCCAAATGCTACCTTCCCTTTGTACTACACCATAGTAAGAACATAACACTTCCTGCTCCTTCATTGTCTTCTTGGCACAGCATACAAAAACTTAGACAAGGTGAGGGGAAATTCTTGTCAGATTTTTATCAGCTACTACTTGATCTCCATATCCTGTGTAGCCTTGTGGGAGCTCCAGTCTGCAGTCATTTGGACTGATCAGACAGCAAGCTCTTACAACTGTAATCAAACAGCAAGCTCCAGAAGGTTATGACCAACTCCACAGGAAGAGCAAAAGGTTCCTTCCTGTCAAGCTCTCCTACCGCAAGTCCTGGTAGCTTTTCAGAGAGGCTGGGGAAAGAATCTTGAGCTTACTGAACTGCTTTTTGTTCAAATAACAAACAGTTCAAAATAAAACTCAGCCTGAGGCAAACAGGTCAGAGAGCATATTGAACAATTCAGCACAATTTGAAAAAATTATTAGTAACTGAAAGCAGCAAGGTTGTTATGAAAACTGACAGGTAACTAAGTATGAGTACGAATTCCAGATATCATATAAGCCTTAAAAAGAATACATTTTTTGCATATTTTTGTAAGTCATTCATAAATAGTTTGGTATAGTGATTAAAAATTGAAGCAGAATGTATAAGTCTGAACTTCAGTCCCACGTCTTTTTTTCCTAATGAGCTGAACACATAAGTAATATTGTTTGTTCTGTAGGTGTTTGGGTTTTGTTGTTGTTGTTTTGTTTGGTGGTTTGGATTTTTTTTTTTTTTTTGGTCAAACATTCATTCAAATTTTGCTTGAAAACTTCAGTTTGTTGTCAGGCAGTTCTAAATATAGCTGTGATTTTACACTGAGAGTACTACTTGCAAAGATGCCTGTTAGCTTCCTCTCTTGAGGCTGGGTCCTCTGGCTGGAATGTTCCCCCTGTGACTTTCAGCCTGAAATCCCTGCCTTATCACAGAACATATAGTATCATTCAGTGAGTCCTCTGCTATGAGAGAGCAGAAGTACCCAGTCTGTAACTCTCACCTGATCAACCAACTCTTAAAAATGTTTTTCTTTCATTTCACAAGTACGTATTTGAAAAGTTTCAGCAAAACAAGACACGCTCAAAGGTTTTAAGAATGGCTTGCAAAAATCCTCTTTTCCACTGAAAAAATTACTGCAATAAAAAAGTGTCCTATGTAATCACAGGGCAAGCTTGTCCCACCACAATATCTAATTAGAAATCAAAATAAATCATTGACTTTGCTTTTCTTGTGAAGAAAACATAACGTACACGTTATATTGCTAACTAGGAAAGACAAGGTAAACATTATCTGTAAAATATACAATGCTGTCAGGGCATTCGCTTGATCCTGTGCATGCTACCATTTCACTTTGATCTCATCTTACCACTAAAGTGTTTCCACAGGATTCCAAAGTACTCAGATTGATGATGAAAATGACCACTGCTGGAAAGGTGTTGTTGTTGATGAACCCCCTGCAGTGAGCATCCCCATGTTTCCCATTCAGAGCCAGATCTGTTTCAGAATAACCAGAGAAAAGAACTGTGCAAAAATTTATCTTCATAGTAATGGTCTGCACTCCACAGAAAACATTGATATCTCGTTCAGCTGCACAAAAATAAGACAGGAAAAGACATAAGAAGATGGTTTTCAACAAACATAAGTTCTGCAGCAATTAGTCTAGTGTACTTTCTGATCAAATCAATTTTTAGACCCCAGCCACAGAAAAATATTAGAACATCAGGGGTCAGAATTTTTATTTTTTTTTCTTTCAGAATAAAGCAAAAGACATTTGAATCTACAAATTCACTAAAGAAAAACAAATATTAACACAGTAAATGTAGTCTACCATGCAACAAAAACATTACTCCAAAAAACTTCCCCAGCAAGTCATTCAGTATTACACCTATAAACCGAAGCACTGCAAAGGACTGGAAAACAGCAAGTGGTTATGTATTTGGGGTTAGATTAAACAGTCCTTTTCTGAAACAGTAATTCCCAGAAATTTTGAGAAACTTGGGAGGCTGAGTTCTGCCCTCCAGCCCGCTCCAGATGACATCTGGCATGGAAGTCATGTGCACTTGAGGTTGTCTGGAGTCCACTTGTACCAGACCACAGTCTCAGGCTGTGCAGAAGACAATGACTGAAACCACAAGGTGTCTTGCAATCTGTCATTCTGTACATTATGGCCATTTAAAAAGACCTAGAAAATAGCAACTGTTACAACTGATCAGTTTTTGAACAGCAGGGGAAAAACTCCTTGGGATGAATTCAACCCTTTATCTGAAAATTCTGAAGATTTTTAGGTATTTGAGTAGAAAAGAATCAGGTTAGGACATAGGAACAAGGAATAGTTTGTTTGAGTCCAGAGCTAGCTATTATATAACTTTTCTACAAGTAAGCTGTTCTCCTTGTGTTTAGATGATGGGGAAGGGGTGGGGGGGAAGCATTTATTTTTTCCCCCTAGTGCTCTGCAAAAAGGTGTACTGCATCATGTTCAATACAGACATTACTCCTTTACATAACAACTCATTTATTACACCTGCTTAAAGATTAAGTGCTATTAAAAATTGTAAGAACAACTTCAGTCAATACCATACCATTAAGACTGCTGAAATGAATTGTTTCACTGCACTGCCACAACAGAGAGGAAATGAAATCTCTATTACAATGAACTAGCTCTTCCCCCATGGTACAGAAGCACAAGCAGTTTAATTTAGACAGCTTTAATGGTGGCTTTAAAGCCAAAACAATCAAGTACAGGAAATAACAGGCTAAACTCTGGCCTTAGCTAATGTGGTGATAAATGTTACTCGCTGGGTGTAAATTTGGGCAGAAAGATACTGGAGGCAAAAACATAAGTTGAAGTGACACAGCATGATATTCTCCTGGTTTGTACATATACTTATTTCCACTACAATAATGTACAAAAATCATGATGCACGCTTTGGTATCTACTACTAGAGGGTTGTTATAACCCACTTAATGGATATACTAAGGTAGAGGGAATAGTACAAAAAAAGTAAATAACAAAGAACATGATTTTACACTTGCTTAAAGCAACGAACAGATTGTAATAAATCTCAGGATGTAATATAAACTAGGTCACTTAATTTTATAACTCACTTCAAGCCTTTTAAAGAGTGGGGTGTTACTTTTCCTGTTAAAGTACCCTTACCACTTGGCAAAATTCTCACTTGACACTAATGAAATGAGAACTCTACAGTACAAACGCAACCTTAGCATTATACAGGAGGATAAGCTGCTTTCCCAGACTGAAGTTTTGCTCATGCTTTACAAGGAAGTATTATTATCACATTTGTTCACTCTGCAACTCAAACACTGTATTTGTTCAGAAGTGAATCTGAAACTAGATGCAAACAGATCTAATGTCTCTTAAGACTATCAACACCCAGCAAATTTCTTGTGAATTTAGGAAGTTAAACATTATCCCTACCTACATACATTTAAACAAAAAGAGTTTCATTCCTGCAGTCAAGGCTTCTGCTTTTCTGAGTCAACCTTACTCACAAGTGTCCTGTGCAAAACAGAGCACAGCTCATGAGGTACACAGATACTGCAGTAACAGACACCACTGAGTCACAGGTGGACTCATGGCAACACAAGCCAAATGCTGACAGCTCTGCTGCCTGGTACCCCCCTGTTCACTGCCAAGATTTGCCATAGAGCAGAAAGAAATACCTGTGGAGGATAAGAGTTTGCCTGAACACTGTTGAGAAAAGTCATTTCACCAGAAATATTTTATAGGACATTTATAGGTCAAAACCAGCCTCTCTGCACAAGCCTCCTCTTGATCAAATTCTTGCTTTAGTGGTGAATTAAAATGCACAGTGCATGAGAAAAAGTGGCAGTATATTCTGGAGATGAACTAGCTTTACTAAGTTTCAGTATGCACTTACGGCAAGAGCCCCTGAATCAAAGTTGTGTTTCCCATCTGAAGACAGCTGTACTGACGTGGCTGTACACGCCAAAAGCCTTCTGAAAGCTATGCTCTGCTGCAATGCAGAACTAAAGCTTTTCATCCAGGCAACTCTCTGAAGGATGACAGGATTTGACCTTATTACATACTATAGAATACGTCTACCTTTCAGTACAAAAAGTCAAAGTACTTTCCATCTACCAAATAATTTTTTTTCTTGAATCCTTCTAATTATCTCATACTTACGCTGTAAAACCTGCAAGCTGCAGGAAGAGCCCTGTCTGATTATTTATCAAACTACTTATGCAGCATCATCCCTATGCAAAAAGTCACCTAAGCAATAAATGATAAAAGCACAAACAAATGAAAAATGGATGAGCTTTAAGGGTCCTTTTGGAAGGCTTAATTCCTCATCTTTGCTGAAGACAAGCTTCCTAAACTTCTGTTCCTCACAGCATTAAGTAAAAGAGCAAACAACTTCAGAAAATAAATCAATCAATGGCCGCTGTGGTACTTGCACACCACAGGCCTCACCTAGAAAGCCCACTCTCGCCCCATGTTCAGAACTTCAGCTGACAAAAACATTTCTAATGAGGAACAAATAAGGAATGGAGAAGAAAATTCTATCTATAACCAGGCCCTGCAGGCAATATCTGAGTCTCAGAGATGCTTGTTTGAAACATTCTCTTTTTTGACCTCTCATTCCCTGCTCCCCTTACGCTTGACCTCAGAAGACAATGAGGCCTGCACACACACAAAGCCACGGCCTCAGCCAGGGAAGGGACCAGAGCAAGAGCGAGCCCCCTCTCCCAGCAGGGGCTCTCACCCATTCTCTGGAGTTATTAAAACCATAAAAGAGAGCTCCAGCAGGATCCACTAGCCCCTGTATGTTACTTAGCGATCCCTCCCGAACACCAAAAATACCTGCCAGATTTGAGGACAACAGCTTTTTCTGCTTTCTGGGTTTTTACCTCTAACTCAAATGAATGGCTAACATAAGCAGAATTTTTCCTTCAGCCCTAAGAGTTTTGATTAAATTCCAACCTTTGAATCTGTGCTGTTTGAGATCACAAACAAGAAAGAGCAGAACTCAACTCTCGGCTGCTATGTGCAGTACAGCGTGATTAGAATTGACCTAAAAAAAAAAAAAAAATCTGTGTACTTGTAGCCTAAACAGATGTGTCCCTGACTCCCTGAGATTCATCAGGCACAGAATCTGATATAACCATTAGTAGGAGACAGAACTGCAAGTGGCCCCTAAATCTCCAAATAAGAGCTGAATTCAATTCATGGATATCACATAGCAAATATAAAACCTTGGCACAGGCTTAGTGCAAAAAGGTGACCAGAGAAGCTTTTACAGAGCACAGAAAGAAGAATCTAAGCTTCCCTCTAGTGGTTGCTATTCTCTCAAGAAGTCCAAAACAGGAAAAAAAGTTGCATGAAAAATTATGTAAGGCAGATCTGAGGCAGGTGGGTCCAATTCACCCACAATTTTGAGGCAAGTCTGCAAAGCTCTAAGAACAGAAATACAGAAACAGTTCATGAAATACTCAGCTAAACAATGATTTTTGCCACAGAAAGAAAAAAAAAAAAATATTTGATCCTTTTCATGTCTTGTATTTCTCTATTTTTCACATTCATATCAATCAAGTGAAAAATTCAAACCCACGGTTGGTCTTCATGTCAGCAAACCTCCTAGGAGTGTGATGTAATATGAAACTGAAAACATATATGCTTTCTACCAACATAAATTTAATAAAAAGGGCTAATGCTTCCTGAAGGAAAATCATCACTATAATTATTTGAAAATAGCACTGAAAGGTATTACAGCATAATACTAAACAGAGAGATCATCATGGTACCATTTGATTCATTCACTACATCAGAAATACAAGATGTGAATCAGTCAAAATCAAACTCATATTGTGGTTATTCTGTCCAAGAAACAATGGAGGCAGAAGGATAAACCATATAACAGACTAAAAACATTCTTTAGCTGAGAAATGTATTGCTAAGATCAAAATGTAATTTTATTTCTGACTATATTAACAGCTCCAGACATCTGATGTCCCCAGAACAACTTAATTCCCATTTTCTTAAGGCATGAATGTAGGTCATCTATAGATAAGTCTCATTGCTTCACCTGCTCCTAACCAAAAGCTTAATGTTGAAATGAGGCACTGAATTTTATCATCAACTTCATTTTGTGTGAAAATTGGCATGTATTCCTGTATTTCAATAAAAGTACATAAGTAATCCACGGAGGCAAAACATGAAAGAAAACCCAGATAGAAGTGTCAAACTCTTAAACCTATAAAGAACATTAAAACACCATGACCTCTGATAAATTTCTTGGACAGGACAGGGCTTTTTTGCCCTGGCAAAAGCAGGTCAAACACAGCTCATGAGAGGGGAGTTGTATTTGTTAATACTAGGCTGAATTTGACCCATTGTGCAATTAAAAAGAGAGTAAAACATAACATTAGAGCAATTTTATTGTCACTCAGATAGTTAACACTCTCTTAATGTGAAGCCCTACCCCCAGGCTTCAGACAGATTTAAAGCTCTGTATTTAAAAATAAGCACTGCTTTGAACCAAGACAATAAAGAAGCCATTTAGAAAAAAGTCTATTAAACACTTACCAGGAAACCTGCTATGGAGGTTAGCGTCACAGTTATATCCATTGAACTGAGCAGTCACCGAAAGCACTTTAATCATCAGCAGGAGCAGAAACCATACCTGTTCCATTGCAAAACCTAGCAAAACATTAGGTGGTTATTACACACATCTGTTCATTGCGTTCAGGATGCTTACTGCAGACATTTAACCACTCGGGAGGTGATGGCCTCCAGCAAAGAAACCCAGAATAAAGCTCACAAATGTATGGGAAAGAGGCCACAGGCAGCTGGGTCCATTTCTCTGCTTCTGAATAATGAGTAATTTATATTAACTTCTACAGATTTTAATCACAACTTGTGGCAAAAGATATACTCAAGGATGGTATAAAAAAGGAAAACCTTCCCTAAAATATATTGACAGATTAGATAAGTGCTTACATATTTAAATGTAGAGTGTTTTTTAAATTTCAATGTAAAAAAACCATTGAGAAAAATAAATTAAACAGAACAATAGTTTTATTTCAGCCAAGTCCTTGAAAACTGTATGGATCAATGGCTTGTTGAGCACTTCTTAGGCTCAAGGACCTAGAATGAAATCAGTCCATATCTAATTGCCAAAAATCTGTTCTTTGAAGCATGCATACAATTGTATTGAGCTCATGTACAGAGTTGGCATAGAAATTACATCTACTTGAATCATGCCTGACAACCAGGCTAGAAGGTCAGAATGCATGAATTTTTAATGTCTTGAGTAATTACTCTTCCTGGGAGGAAACCTCCAAGGTGTAATACCTATGTTATTTAGCACAATGAAAAAAACCATCTGATTCACACATCTGTCAAAAATATCCCAGAATATCAAATATCAAGGCTTTTGTCCACGTACCTAAGCCTTATTGCTTGGTTGTTTTTTTGCACCACCCCCCCCCCTTTTTTTTTCTTAAATGATCATAAAATCTGTGCTGACCTGGAACTCAGATTCACCAATACTCTTTTCATACACAGGAACTGAGCAATTCTGAGAGAGTTTTAAGAGGTTTGCTTCCTCCAACACTACAGCTAGGGGCACCAGCCACCACCTTTCTCCAAAAGGACAAAGAACATTTATCAACTCCACAGACAAAACACCACCTCCATGCAGGCATGGAAAAAGCTGGCACAGAGAGAGATGTTTGAGAAAAACCCCAGCTCTTGTAAATGGATAATTTGTGGATGTACAGTGGTCTGAGCTAAAGCCTACTCATATTAATGCAAAGACTTCCCCTAATTTTCAAACTGGGCTCCTGGAAAATAAACCTAGGATTTAAGTCCTGCACTGGGAAAGGGGCCAACGCAAGACACTCCCAAACATTCATTGGCAGCAAACAAGCCAGAAAGAACAAAGCAGTGAGCCACAGTCTACCTAAGGAAGCCAAAGAGATGTCCGTGTCTCACCAGGAAAGTCCAGCTATCCAATCCTACATAGTTCTGCTTGGAAGTACCTGGGATAAAAAAAAAAAAATGAATTGAAAACACCAGGGCCTTTGTAAGCATGCATGTTGTCACTGGGACTTGGCCTTTGTATATCCCATCCAACTGGAACTATTCTCTTCTTAATAAGTAATGTGTAACTTCTGCTATCCTATCCAAAAGCAATTTCACTATGTAACACCTGCACAACTTCCTGATCCAAGTGTGACCTACAGCAACCTCCTTTTAGTTTCAGGGGGATAAAAAAGCTAAATGAAATGACTCTTTGACCCTCTGTTCTTTTTCAGTTAGACTTCTGTAGAGGTTGACAGCACACACAGCTAATGCTGATGAAGAATTAGGAGGAAAAAAAACGAAAAGAAAATAAAGAAAAAAGAAATTAAAATTCCTAACTGGTTTGCTATGAAACCTCTGCATTTTTATGAATTCCTTACCCTTTCCTCAGAATAAGTTTTGCTGGTTTTTTTGTTTGTTTTGTTTTGTTTTTTAATCCCATGAAAATTCAAACTATTTTGAAAGAAACATTTTTAGTTTGGAAAACTGACATTTCTCCAGTGTACTGAAGCCTCACCTCTGCTTGTACAACAGTTACTTGGATAAAGAGGCTATTACTGTTCTGTTGTATATGAGCTAGTTTCTGATGTCTGTTACAACGGTATAAATCAAGGGCAATTTACTAAGATCTAAATCTGACTTCAATTTTCTAACTGCCACAGTATTTTTTTGCTACCAAAAAAAAAAAAAAAGCTGTTTGAAAAGAATTTAATGAAAGATGACACTGACAAAGCTGTAGCTTAGCTATTATTTTAGATGAAAAGCAGAGCATATAAGTAAATTCTAAAATTTTAATTATTAAACTTAACTTCTGCTGCTGTGTTTCAGAGGAAGGAGAGATGATTGCTAAGTACCAAAACTGAATTAAGACATTAAGTATTTATAGCATTAGTTCTCTAGCTGCATTCAGAGCAAGTCAGATTTTAACACCACCGATCACATCTAACTTGCTCCCCAACTACTCCCTCATCTGCAGATGGATCAGCATGCAGATTCCACATCATCAGTTGGGCTGACTCCTGCTGATTCAGTTAAATAAGTAGCAATGTGCCTTAATCATTATTATTATCATTTCTTGTGAGAGAATGCAGGACTAGAAAAACACCCAAGAGGTCAACTTCACCTATCCATTTACATCAGTATGAATCAAGATAGTCGTACCTGCTCATTCAACTTCTAGATGTCTCTAGCAATAGCTCAATCAAAAATGCTAAAACCTCAATATTTCATCCGAATAAAAAAATCAAAGTTTCATCAAAATGGCACTTCTTGTCTGTACACACATGAAATGAAAAAACCTCCACAAGAAAAGGTAAAACAAGTGTCGGGAATAGGGCAGTTTATAATTTATTTATCCATCAGTCATCATGCCTATGTGAAAGATTCATGTTTGCCCTTTTTTCATTCCACTTAATAAGGCATGGAGTTCTAGGTGCTTTCCAAAACAGCATGCTTCTCTGGTCCAGCAAGCAGCAATCATATTTGGCTCCTAAAAAGACATTTTCATGATCCCAAACGCAACAACACACACTTGCAAGGGAAATGTGATCCTTCCAACGGAACTCCTAGCTGAAAAACCCACTCTAGGTTTCAATTAACGTACTCTTCTGTTTTCTTCAGACTTCATTCTCCCCTTTCCTCTGCTGAGCATCATCAAGGATCTTCCATGTTTACATGATTTACTATGTTTTATGACTTTCAGTATAGTACTTGGACTCACCAAAATCTCCAAATCACCTAAGAAAATCCTTTCATAGTCACTTAAATAATTTCACTTCCAAATGTTTCTGCATCCACCCATCCACCTAAGGATATCTTCAAAACTATGATTAATATTTTCTATTTAGCAAGTGAACAGTTCTTTTCATTAACTTGGGAACGGAGGTAAAGTCTGTGTGCAGGACTTCAGTCAAGACCAAAAGAAGTTGATATATCATGATATTCTATGATTCTAAGTTCACATGGCAACTCTCTCAAGTATTCACAGTAGAACAGATTTAAAGGACAACTACAGACAAAAAGACAGGGATTAAGACTTACCAAACATGGTTCATTGAATTATTTCAGAGATTAAGAGATTGTAGATCATTTAGATTTCTAAAACCACCAGTGCAGTGGAAAAACAGTCCAACGTATTTGGGTTTCAATGTAATAAAATGACACTAAGCTTTCAGAATACTAAAGTAGCCAGGGTACAAGTCTCTGATGAGCTGAAGGCTACATATCTGTGTATATATATATACACACACACACACACATATATATATAAATATTTGCACAGAGTCATAACTGCAGGTCTTACTGTTCTGTGCTGCATATCACTGAAGAATACAAAGAGTAGTTTCAACATGCATTCCTCAATTCAATTATTTTACAAAGCCCTTGTCTCTGCTTTCACAGAAGTTGCCGTCTTAGAAAATCTGCAAAATTTTAAAGTAAAGATGTCTGCAATTTAAATAAAATCTATTTTGCATTCAATTTAGAAATTCTGTGGAACGGTGACCTACCTAAATTCCCACTTCATTCCTCTTTCATTACCTGACACTCAATTCTCTTGTTTACCATCCTCTTCAGAATGAAGTCAACAGCATTCACTACTGATTCAGCCCTTCATTTTCACTGAAATTCATTTGTCAGCTAGTTCTGACTTGAGCACATTATTTGTTTCAAATATTCATCCTATATAACAACAGTTTATAACCTACTGCTAGTTCTTAATTTTCCATTTACGGGGTGTGGCAGTGCTGCAAAATAATATGGTGATATTTATGCCTCTTGACAGAGTAAGTCTTTCAAAAAGAATAGCTAATGAGAATAATGAAAAATTCTGAAAGAAAATTATAGATGTGATAAGTGCATAATAAAGCTAGTGGAATAAGTGTTCCATTTACAAGTGTTTTCATACAGATCTAGTAAATGCCTAAATGGTTTCTAGCAACATACATTAGGTCTCTACAAGTAATGGAATAGAAAAATTATTGCTTTTACTCAAAAATATTTTAAAGTTATATTGTTGAATGCATACTATTTCTTATAGTCATCTCATGACAGATGAGTTCCTTGTCTTTTTGATTCATGTCCGTCTTGCTGCTGCATTTGCTTCTGCATCTTCACTGAAGTTGTGGAGTGTGTTAATTGCCCCTCCAGCAGATCTTCCAGAAGTGTTTCCTTACTGGTGTGTACTAGGTCATTTGCATTTAAAAGTAAACTGACAAACAAAACCAGAAAAATAATTCTACGTCCAGTCCTTCAGTGGAACTTTCTCATTTATCTGGCACATCCCATTGTAACAAATTATCCAGATCATGTTTTCCCTATCACTGTCTTTTTTATATCCTTAGCTCTTCTCACACAGATGAAATAGGACTTAGACCTTTATAGTATCTGTTTTGAAAACAAGCTCATGAAATGGTGATAATTATTTTTCTAAATGATTATGACATAACAAAGGGCACCTGAGATGCAGAGAACTATTTAGGGACAGGTTTCAATTCATAGATTTCCCTCCACTTGTGGATAATCTTTATTGTCAAGACTTTGAAATATAGAATTTCTTTTCTTGCAGATTCCCCTGCTTTCAGACTCCAGCATCATGCTATTTCTCATCAAGTAAAGGCTATAAAGCTGAAAATATAGAGATATACACATATATGTAACATATGTATATACACACAGACACGTATTAGATTTTGAAAATCAGCACTTTCTTAAACGAAAAGCTGATGACAGATACCTGCAAAACAAACTGGATGTTCCCAAAGTTAAAGCATTTGATGGTACTATGTACAAGAGTATGAGTGTAATGTCACAACTCATACAAGGAAATAATAAAACTAAGAACATTAAAGATCAAGTGCATACATGAATGTACAAGACAGCTTTTTTTCTTCTTTCTCCAATACAACAGGAAAACAATTTTAAGTAGGTAAACTGGTCTCTAGTAACTGTTCAGAACACAAGCAGCAGTGGTGGACTACGAAAAGACCACATACAAAACATACATGCATAAAATATACATGCATAATTAGGCATAGAGTTGCTTTCAGATTCGAGTATCTGGTTCTAGAAATGACTCGTATACATTTTCAAGTCAAACATTTCCACTCTGCATGCGATATAAAACAGTCATGGATTAGCTCCACACTATATAAGCATGGCAATTAATGTTGGGTCAAAGCTTGGAACCCTTGCTAAATCAAACTTCAGCAGGTGCTTTATGTGACAAAGACCAAATCACAGCTAAATTCTTAAATGCCCAGATACATACTCAGGTGCCTACAGTGCCCAAAAATGAGACTGAACACATTTTTAGCAACTTGTTTTTTTGCAAAGTATATATATATAAAAATAGTTTTATCCTAAAGCTTATGGAATTTTGATTTTCTAGTCCCTTTACAACAACCTTTCACATAAGATTAAAAAGAAGGGACAGATAAGGAGGCATTGATCTTCCACAAAAAGAATCCACACCAAAATTACTAGGCTTGAACCTGGAAGGTGGTTTCTTCAGAAAGACATTAAATCTAGATCAGCACACTACACAGCCAATTGAAAATGAAGACCATTAAGACCATTAAATATGTGGAAGTAATACATCGCTTTCTTTTGAATTGAAATGAAATAGCCATTCTAAACCCTGAACAAAGAGGGGCTAAAAATCCAGCTCTGGTTCCCAAAGGCACAGCTTTGGTTATTTTTGTGTACCTTATTACTGTTAATGAGAGTTAGATGTCTTTGTCAGGTAGATAATACAAAAGCCTTACAGTCAAGCAGTGTCCTTCAACCTACAAAGTCAGCAAATATGCATAGAGATCCATAGCAGCCTTGGTACATCCACAGCTTCTTATAGCCCTACATAGGCAAAACTCCAGCTAAAATTTGCTTTTTATTTTACCTGTCTGAAGGCTAGGGAAATGTAATCAGTGTGCCATACTGTCTATAAGCTGTTAAAACAACCTTTTAACAACTCAAAACATTCGTAATAATTTAAATAATGTATTTTAGCATTCACTGTTACAACAAATCCTTGAGTACACTGAGGTTTGTTTTTTTTTTTTTTTTTTTTTTGTAATATGGTCTGAATAGAAACTCAGTACATATTTACAAGGTATAAATAGAAACAGTGATCAAATGAAGAATATGCCTACATGAAATATTTCCAAGAGATTCATACAAAGTAGCACAATACCTTCCAGACTAGAAGCAAAACAGCTAAAGTGTTTTAAAATAACTATTTTTGAACAAGGCATACACTGAGTTATTAGATCCACTTGTTGAAAGCATGGATCAAACTGTTGACCTGCTATTCTGTGCCAAGCATGAGAGTTACTGTAGTTGTTTCCTACATCCACTAGTGAAATACAAATGAGTTACCTTTCTCCCACCCCATTCCAAACTGTTTTTATTGTAGTTATGCCTAAAAAACATTTTGATTTTACTTAAATATAACCAGAACACACAGGTTTTTTCCTCCCACACAGATCATCTGAATAGGCTACTTTGATCTTTATTCCTGCATTTCAAAGAAGATATTGCTAAAACTCATTCAGATATTTAACAACTTAAGGCCTTTGAGAATGCTAGTGTTTTCCAAATAATACTGATTATATCATATAAGAAAAGTACATAGTATATTAAGCATCTAATAAGGAAGCTAAAAAAAAAATCAAAATTTGTTTGAAATGTTTGACTCCATGATTTTTGGATTCCTCAATAAAATGTGAAAAAATAAAAAATAAAGCTTCAGACATAAAAATTAAAAATAATAAATAAATTTTTAAAAATCACATCCTGGGCCACACAGGAAATATTTCTATGCTGTTCTCCCAACCTGCAAGAATAATCATTGTTTCCCATGGGACATTCACACGGATATGAAGTGCAGAATGCCATCACTGAGAGCAGATTTGAGAGGAAAACTGGTCTGAAGCAAGTTATTAATGGCCATATCTTTGGACAGGAATTAAAAAAATCAAATTAAATTAAGCTTAAAAATTCTCTTCTCACTTTCAAACTCTTTACATTGTCTACTGCATAAGAAAAAAAATGACATCAAAGGGAGACTGAGAAAGAAAACAAATCCAGTATAGGATTTGAAGACTATTGCAGTCATCTCAAAAAGATAATTTCAACCCAGATGTGGAAGCCCTTGACAAAGCAAGACCTTCTTTTCATTATTAAAATTCATAATCTGATGTTTTGCACTTTGTTCTGCATTTCTCCATAATCTTGTGAGTTTGAAGTTAGATTCTTAGTGCAACTTTGCACAGAGTTAGTTTCAATATGAAAATGCAAGAATATAACTGAAAACATACTTCCTATTAAAGTCACTTCATATCTGACTAATATCATAAAATGAAGGTCATTTTGGATTTCTCACTTTGGTCACAGAACATTATAAACAAAAAAGATGTCCCATAGTTAAAACAGACTGACTACAAAACAAGGACCATCACATTACCACCAGGCATACAGCACTCACCTACAGACTGGTATGCAGAAGTATCTGCAATGAACACAATGACTACAGAATTTGAGTCATTGGTTAATTACTCTAAATATTGAGAAAAAATGGCTGATTTTGTTCTTGCACCTGTTCCATATTGTGTTCCTCTTTCACTTTTAGCAGAGATGCTGCAATTTGAAATTCAATAAGAGACTAAAGCAAGTCCAGGATCATCTTAGACAAATACACAAGCAACAGTTGAGCAGGGGCCCCAGTATGGGCAAACAGAGACCAGCCCTAAATCCTGGAATGAACAGATTGTTTCTAGGCTAAAAGACATTCAGCACATGCACTTTCAGGCTACTCATTTCCTTCTCAGACCACTGATCATTATGGGGGTTCCATCAGCTAGCAAATTTACAGAGACCATCAAATCATTTGATATAGGCCACTAAAGAGTCATCGCATGATAATGGCCTTCAGTTGCCTCTAACCATGGTCTGGATTCAAAAAACACTGATCTAGAGATGAAACACTCTTAATTCTATTGCCTGCCCCCAGAGCCTTGCAGTCACATGGGCAGATGAATATCTAAATGAGTATCATTCTACTTAATTACTCCTTTTACACTTTTGAAGAGAGCAATATAAATATAAATCTTCAGTAAATAATGCTTGATGTCACTAGCAAGTAGATTATACTGCAGCCATCTGTTTGCAGCTTGAAAAGTTACCATTAAAATAAGATTTCACTGACAAAAAGCAGCAACAGTTTATGCTATCAGGATGACTTCGCTTTCCTGACTTTTAGGAACAGAAATTATGCAGTAAAGCTGTAGAATACTTCTGTAGCATGGTACAGCCTTATCAGATCCTTAAAAGTTAAGCAAATACAGGGTAAATAAAGCTGCTAATATCTTGGTCTAAGCAAGCATAGAGAACCTCAAGTTTTATAAGCACTTGAAATCAGAGAACACTTACTGTTCTGAAGCTTACATTTAAAAAGAAAATACAATTTATTATGAAAGATTTGCTTATGGATATTTTTTTCACTGTGTTTTGAGTCCCTCTCCTAGCCGTTTTGGATTTATAGCAAGGTTTGAAGTAATTTTCAAGCCAGCGTCTAAAACAAGCCTGAGGGACAGTGCTCAAGACCTAGCTGAAAGAAAACAAAACATCATGCACTAATTAAAAAAAAAAAAAAAAAAAAAAACAACTTCTTTGATCAAAAGCACACAAGCAGGGCTAATAGTCCCTTCTTCTGCTGCTCTTAGACCATGATAAAGTTTCCTCTCACAGTACACACAGCAATTAGAATAACTATGTCAATTTGGATCATATCAGTTCATCAGCTTAACTGAAGACTTGATTTCAAATCCCTGCTATTTTTACTCAAGAATATATTGTCATTATTAATACTTTAAAAAATAATGAAAGGTGGTGCAATTATCACATCCAGTCTGCTTTGTGACTGGAGACAATGTCGTTTCCAATCAGCAAACCCATTTCATTATATTGCAGTGGGAGCCAGATAAGTCTTGCTTATCAAAATTTTCTTCCATCAATGCAATGATTGTGTGAACAGGCACACTGACACCACAACTTGGATAACATTGTCTCACTCAAGCAATTGATTGTTATCCTCCTGAAAGCAAAGCGAGCGGGTTTGACATACATTGGAAACCTCAGCACTGCAAGGGGTTTTTAACCTTCCGCCCCTCGAATTAACAGTGTGGGTCTGGTCTGGGTATATTTAGGTAAAAGATAAATTGAGAAAAAGCATGTTCTCGTAGTTGGATGCTAATTTGCCTTCTTGTTTTCATTAGCCGTTCCCTAAAGACCTCTTTCCCAACCAACTCCGAGACTTCCCAGTGAGATTAAACTTGTCACGCAAGTGTTAAAACAACAACTTTGTTTTGTAAGTTACAAATAATTTGATATTTACCAACATTTTAGAAAGTTCTAGTTGGCTGACATGGTGGGCACTTACCCAAATCCCCTGTAGCTGTTGAGTCAGCTGTACTCCATCTATCCTGTGCTCCCGCATGTGATCAAGTGTTCAACTTCTCTGCCCTGCAGAACTTTTTCAGAAAACACTCTGAGCCTGCTGGTGGGGGAAAAGAGACACTCATTATGAAAATTCTTTTTAAAATAGGTCTGGATTTTAGATGGGAAAATTTGACAGGTCTCAGAATACTTTGCAAGTCTGCTCATCACCAGATTGAAACCTGAGCAGGATCTTTATGGTGGCTTTTTTCAGTCCTTTTTTTTTTCTTACAGCCTTTTGATCTGCTTCTCTCCACTTGTATGAAGATCTCCAGAGGTCCATGTGGGGCAAACAATCAACCTGAAGAAATTATTCTGTCATCAGCTTGTTGTGGGAAAACCTTGTCTGCTTAAAAAGAGGGGTGGGAGGAAGGAGACAGATGGAAGCAGTGAGATAGGATCAGTAACTAAGCTGCAAGGTTATCAATGTCCCGTTGTGTGTTGTGAGAAGTGTCTAGTTTTTTTCAATTCTGGGCTAAATTCATAGTACCGAACAAAACAAAAGCAAAAAGAGCGACATTTCACGCTGAGATGAAAATGTGATATGGGGGTGTCATTATGAATACAGGTGTCAACAGAATGATAATTACAAACAGTACATCAATGCACACAAAGCCAACTGCATACAAAGGCAAGATCAAGCTGCTAGAAACTGAACCTGCTTCATAACATCTACTCCCCGATCTCTGAGACTTAGAGGGGGGCAGAGGCACTCGTTTAACTCCCTTTTGTTGCGTTAGTTTTCTTCTCCCTCCTGCCTCCTTTTTCTCCCTCCCTTCAGTTTTTGTTACAGCCATCTCTGCCTGGAAGTTTTCATTATACCTTTAGTCAGGTAAAACCACAGTCTAGGTTTTGGCACCACAGAGGAAGCTTTGGAGGTACTTGGACTTTTTGGTGCTTAGCATGGTTTTCAGAACAGAGAAGCCCTCCCTCTGCCATGCCTTCACTTCGGCCAACTCCTGACAGGCATCAAAGTAATTCTGAACACATCCGTAGCAACCCTGGCCAGCCCCAAAGAGTAGCCAAGGTAGTGGCCTAACACATTGGCTTTCCTGCCCTACAGAAATGCTCTACCAAGGGAACAAAGCAGGAAAGCAGATTTCCCCTTGAGCAGCAAGCCCCCTCATGCACAATCCTCATGCTCTGTGCACCTGAGAATGGCAGATCATCTGGCTGCTCCAGACCCAGCGGGGAGAGCCCAGTGCTGCTCCCAAACCAAGCAGACATAACTTGGTCTGGTTTTAGCCAGTTTGCTCTACAAAGGATCAGGTTTATAGTACACTGTGAGGGCACCAAAATGCTCTTTACACCTCTAAGTTTCCAGTCCTTTTTTCAGACATATCCTATAACATTAACAGTTTGGCTGTGAGAGGACTCAAAAAGCTAAATCCAACTTTACAATATAAATAGCGCAATATAGCAAGGACTAGAACAGCCTTGGACTAATAAAAAGATAAACCAAGGGATGTGCAGCAATGGCATGTCTTTTACTTCATATTAAGTGTTTAGACAGGTTTGATACCTCATCTCACACGTCCACAATGAAGTACCTCAATGTAATATGGGTTTCACAAACAAGAGTCTTATAGCATGGTCTTACCCTTGAGTAGGTTTCTGAAACAAGAATCTCAGTTTAAGACAGCTATAAAATCAAAAGTTATCCCTTGCCTTTTGGCCATCAGATGAGTTTATTAAAAACATCAAATCATTTTAAGACACCCTGTGCAATTTCTCTCCATTTCCACTGGCAGCAACTACAACTTCCACAACATTTGGGTTGCTTCCCTACACAGGGACACACACACACAACCAAGTCCTTGCCAGCATCACAGCTGTCATCCTATCTTTCTCTTGCTGCAGAAGATGTTTTTCAACAAAGAGACAACAAAGCAGGCTGCAGGACAGGTCCTTACAAACTTAGACTCACTCCAGAAGCCAGTCGTCTCAGCAGCTATGCACAGAGGAATGGTGGCTACATGCACTGGGGAAACTTAGCTTATTTATCTACTCTTTCAAACTGAAATAAAAAGAAACCCCTGTATTCATTAACATGAGGAAAAAAAAAAAAAAAAAAAAAAAAAAAAAGAACGAGTATTTTATCACTTACCCTGAAGGGATGTGTCCAAACTACTTCCTTCTCTGATCTTACACAGTTCACTTGTCGAGAAATTATTTTTGCTGTGTAAAACATCCAATATTTTTGCAAGCTTGCTTCAAAATGATTCCAAATAGCTATTCTGGCCAGAGCAAATAAAACAACAACACTATGAATTTATCAGGTAAAAAGCAAAGTGTAGCTTTCCAAATGTACCTCATTATGACTACAATACACTTGTTCATTTAAAAATGCAGAAATTGTCTCTATTGCACAAATCCTTTTGCCTGGGTCACTATTTGTTTTGTCTATTATTTGAGATTAGAAGAGCTGACTCTTTTAAACAATGATTTTAGAGAATTTTTGAACACAGCCTGACTGATTCAAGTTGTAGTAACTAATATCTAAGGAGTTTTCTCTTTTCACGTAGAGAGACACAACATGGAGAAAAACAGTCTCCTTCAGGATTTGGAAAGCCCCCACTCACCCAAAATTTGTTGCTGATACCCAAATATCTACAAGGAGACAATGACTACAACAGAATGGAAAAACTCAGTAAAAAAAGAACAAATTCCAAACAAAGGGATAAGTCCAAAGACTCTTAACCAGTCCATATGTAAGCTAAATTCCGCATGGGCAAATACCCATGATATAACTTCACAGCCTGCCAGATCAGCATTTCTCTTTGGAAAATTCAGAATTATTTATTATTAATCAGCTAAAGAAAGAATCTTTGTTTTAACCACGTTTATCACAATTATCCTCTTCTATAGAGGTATGAAGGTATTCTATATTTGCTTTTGCCAGGTTTACAGCAGTATTAAAACTTCACCATTAATGAGAAATTCTACAAAGCTCAACTAGACTGCTAACTTGTTAAGCATGAGGAGAAATAAGACTATTCCAAAACAAGATACTCTTCAATTCAATAGTTCACATGGAATTCCCATGCTCAGTTTAGAAATTAAAGATACTGTTCTCCTAAGGGGAACTCAGCCTTTTCAGGAACAAGTTCAGAAGGTGCACAGCGATTGCTGGAGGGTCCGTGAAATGAATTCTGCAACCTACAAGGCTTTCTAGAGGGAACAATTCAGCCAAAACATATTTCCATTGTTTAGGATCAGAGGAATTCTTACACATGATTAGCTTATCTAGTCATGTATCTTGTCTGCAATATACCTCAAAACCAAAGGTTTCAAAAACCTTCAGGAAAAATGCATGATTAGAAGCATAACCTCTGCTGACACGCAATCCAACCCTTCCCACAAAATAACCTGACAGAAGTTAGTTTATATTTGGGATACAGACATATATCTGTAGGCATTCTCATGCATTTCCTCCCTAGACCATATAATTAATCTGTTTACAGCTATTACATACCCTCTCTTATCTACCTCTTCTCCACCCAGGCCCACACCAGTACTTTCATCTCTCCTTATGATAAAACTGCACAGGCCTATAAACATTTTCTGCCCCTCCTCCAGGTGCTTTGTGTTTCTCATTTTTGTTTGCATTTTAAAACCTACATACTTTTCTAGCTGTTTCTCAGTATAAAGCCCCTTGGTATAAGACATTCAGGAAAGAAATCGGGTAATAGTGTGAAAGATCAGATTTAATTCAGAACCAAGTTAACAGACTAGCAGTTTACTACATGTTTGTACTGTACATAGAAACACCTCATGTAGCTGCAAGGAAAAATATTTCAAAAGAATCGATACTATATGAGAAATTCTTAAGATGTAGTCAAATGCACTTACACAAACAAGGTTTAAAAAGTGTCGTGTCTATTTATATTATTGGCATCTAGAGAGAGTGTTTACCAGTTTTAAATAACCAAACAATATTCAGCCTGAGAACTAACTAGCTCCCTTTCTAACTTGCTGAAGCAACAGTAATTTAAGTCTCTCAAACACAAACTGTTAGCAGAACAGGGAGCACATGCGTGGAAAAAATGATCATGAAATTACATTTGCACAGAAACGTATCACAGAACCCAAATCCAGTTTATGCAGAGCTTTACCAGATGCAAAAACATGACCTGAACAGATTGTAAATAACCCTGGCATCAGTCTCATCTGGGTAAAGAGCATAGAGCTAGGATACATAAATCCCTGTTAGTCATACCAATGCACAACATCATACATCAAAGGACCAACACATTTCAGTATCAGCAGAGGTAAACTTAAATAAGAAATGGTAACAAATTGTGAATTGGGATTAATAAAAACATGAGACTACAGTCAGCTTCTGCAGCTTTCTGAAAAATTGTCTGCTTGGTAGCAAGAAATAAGTTCTCAGTGTTGTAGAAAAGCTTTAAAAACAGCCCATTTCTTGCATTAAAATATTTTGTTTCATAATTTGTCTGCCTATATCTTAGATCTGTAGACCCCCATAAGAGAAATCTATACCACATTATATATGAACTTCAACTTACTGTGGGTGTTTTGGAAAATAATTTTATGTTGACCAGAACAGAGATGAAAATCCACTATGAAAATAAATTTAGAATTAGATTTCTTGGATTACATAGAGACTTTTGGTTTCCCCCCCAGATCTAACAAAAGTAAAAATAATTGTTATCACATTCCATCTCATCTTTAGTCATAGAAATTTATATAGTCCAAACAATTTGCAGTTTGTTTTTAAGACCATGGCAGTTTCAACGTTTCTAAATATATACCCGCTTTCTTAGTGTTATACTAACTCTAAGCATCACTCTCCCTTTCTGTAACCACACGACACTCCTTTTTGAGCCCATTTCTACCTTCTAGCAAAACCCAGAACCTATATTCATTTCCTCTAACAACTAGATTATATTTAATATCTTTCACTACCTCAACCATTTCTCTTCTACTGAGGCTTGCAAATTTTCAAATGAGAAAGGTTATTTTCAACCTGCAAGCAAAATCAATCTGCCTCTCTTGCTTTACAGCATTGCCCTTCCTTGTTTCTCTGCTATTCGTTTCTTCAACTAAATGCAGATGTCACCGGCCTTTCTTTAGCAAAAGGAAATAAGTGTCCCATTAAGTACTTAGAGGAGTGGACAGATTCTCCCATTCAGCTGGTTCCCTACACACTTGCTGGTGCTGAACAGCAAATCTTGAATTTCTGAGAAAGAGCCATCACAGAGAGGTTATTTTCCTCTAAGTGGTTTCCTTATTTCACCTGTTCTCAAGTTCAGTGTTAAGTTGCTGAAAGATTGCCTCATTCATATGATTGGGAGCCTGTTAGACTCCAGAGCATAGGGTGAATGAGGCAATAATTATTTGTTTGAAAAATGCAGGTAGTTTAGCTTGCACTGCAAAGAAACATGCCTGAGTTTTCCATTATTCCAGAGGCAAATCCTGAAGCCTATTTCCTTTTCAGAGACTCAGTCCATGCTCACAATGGTGGAAAATTACACACAGACAGCACCAGTTGCTGCTCATGTTCAATAACAGTCTGAGCAGAGCTGAAGCAAATGGGGGTGTTTGTCCAAACGTGTTCTGCTGCTGACTGCATGCATGCACACACCTGGGTTTCTCTAAGAAGGACAGCCATCTCTGTGTAAGGTAGGATGAGAGTTTAATGTCCTTTAGCATACCAGCAAACCCGCACAAGCTACCTGGGTGCCCCTTCCCCTGGTGTGAGAGGGTTTTTCTTTTTTTGGAGTTTAGTTGACACGGCACTAAGAGCTTCTCTTAGGATTGTTTTTTAATGTGTGTGTTTTTTTGTTTTTAATGTGTGGGTGTTTTTATTTTGCTTTTTTCTTTCTGTTGTTTTTAGAGCTCCTTTTATTGAAGAACACAGCAAGTAAGCAAGTGCAATAGCACAATAAGCACAGAGCTTCCCATGTTTATTCAGGCCACACAGATTTAAGACCACCTTCCATGAGCTTCTTCCTCCATCAATACAGCACTTGTTTTAATTACTAGGATGATTTTCTAGCATTTAATGTGAAATAACTCCAAAACCCAAACAGCATCAGGTGTCAGGAAACTAATAAAGGAGAGAAAACAAGCAAGAAGAGATCAGAAATAATAATAATAATAATAATAATAATAATAATAATAATAAAGAGCCATGTAAGAATCCTGACCCGTTCCTCCTAGGCTGTACTCAGTATCAGAATACGGAGCTGCAGACTGCCCCCCTAGGAAAAAATGAAGCTCACTACATGACCTCTATGAACTGGATTTAAGATGCATGTTCATTATTTTGCAGAGGGGATGTTCAACAGGATCAATATGCCATTGAGATAAAAGAATAGTATAAATTGTCCTGAGAGTTGGTTAGAATATTCTTTACTGTCAGCCAGGGAATTAAAAACAGAGCAGGAGGCATATTAAAACTGTGCTTTTATAAGCTTAATCAGTAGGCTGGAAAATGAGTTTCACAAAGATATAATGAGCTTCCAAATCATAATTTGCCAAGGGTGCATCGATTTCACTGGTCTTCACATCATTTATGAGCATCCAGCACAAGAGTACCTTCCTGCCCCAGGCCCCCACCAGGCAGGGACCTGAGCCCTAAGGACTCCACCTACACAAGCAGGAGTTACCAATTTAATGGCTGCGTGAGGAAAAAAAGGTCGTGAATTTACATCCACTTGAGATGGATATTTTATGCTCTTTGCTGAAACTGAAAAACTGAGTGTTTTCACATCCTATTGAATAAACATTTGCTTCCCCTTTGGGGCATCTTCAAAGATAAAAGTGTTATTTAATAGTTAAAATCACAAAATCAGTCATGCCTCTGTGGCTCTACCAACCCCACAGTCCCTACCCTTTTTACCCCTAGCCCCCAGTAACAGTTATAGTACTTATCAAGTACATGGGAGAGCAGACTGAAGGTTCCTCCTCTAGCTCAAGGGAGCCTATGTCCCCTGACGTTCAGCTCTATTAAGTCAATGAACAGAACTTACTCCTGACTTAGTGACAGTTTGTCCCCACCTCACCTGAGCTAGTCACACAAACTCTGTGATGTTGGTTAGGACAACTGAGAACAACCCAGTTTAGCTGTAGATCAGTACCTAAAACACTACCCTAAGAAATAAGTTAGAATCCCTCAGACTAAGAAATGCATTAAACTTGCTCTTCTCCATCCTAGTCAAGCAGCCAGGCCACTGGAGTACCAGGGAGGAGCTACTGCAGAGGCAGGCATGTAAAACATTGCAGCACAGGAGTGACATGGCAAACAAAAAAGGCTCTTTCATTCAAGCTCACATTTGATTTCTTTCATCACAGCACACAAGAGCCATACACACACCTACAATCTTGTTACACTGAATCAGCCTTGTTTCTCCCCTCCCTCCCACCATCACTCATCTGTAAGTGTCCTATGCTGAAAGGACCAACAGCATTTTTCAGGTGGAAAGTTGCAATCACAGGAAACGGTCCTGTCAGATGATACCCCTATCTTTTCATTCCTCTACATACCCTACTTGCAGTTTGCACTGAAATGTACAAAAAATTTAACATTAACTCCTTCCTACATGTTCTGCTTTCTGAAGCCTTCCTCTTATTTGGTGGCATCCGGCTCTTGCTGGTGAGTTAGTTCTAACTCTTTGATGTTCTTGTTCTGTTATCTCACTTCCTTGTTTAACAAGCATAACTCTTTTCTTAAGAATTATCCTCACACTTCAACCTGGGTGCATTCCAGAAATATTGTTTGCCATTACAAAACTTAGGCAAAAAATGTTGTTTACCTTTAGGAGTTATTTATCTTCTGCTAGGGAATAAACAAATGGCCTAGGTTGGGGCAGCTGAACAGGTGGGGGGGATTTGCTTTCTTTTTTCATATTTATTATTGCACTGAAAAATTCATTATCTTTTTTCCCCCCTTTGGCAAAAGGAGCAGTCATATAGGGGTAGGGGTTCTGGGATCTGCATACAACTTCTCTTCCATCCATTCAGTCACATCTCCACAGAAGTCAGACGTGCTTTCTTGAGTCTACACTTTAAAAGAGTGGATGGCTACACTTTGTCTTAGTATTTTGGAAAATAAGATCAGGTATGCAGGACTACACACCAGGAAAAAAAGGACTGGCTGAAATAAATCCTGCTACTCACTCCACTCTTTGTGTTGTTTGAACATATATTTTCAATAGCAAAGTCTGTCATGCACAACAAGAAGCTTGGAAAAGCTACAGCTTTTTCCTTCTTTCTTCACTTAGAAGAACATGCCCATCCCCAGGCCTTAGCAGGTACATCTGGCCTGGTGTAACTACTTACCCCTTTGAAATGCCATTTGCAGAAATACTCATGATTTTGCCACTTTTGTTATTACAAGTGTCTAAAACACCACCTCAGGACTGAGGAGGAAAGCACACTAGTGGTACAGCACTGGTGGTAAAGACCTGGGGATTATTTGTATATTTTTTCCATCTTTTCCTCCATGCAAAACTAGTGAGAAGAGCTACCAAGTTCTGTACATCATGTTCATTTTCTGGAAACAGTAGGAAATGAATGCTTGCAAATCTTCATTACATTAGGGAAAGATAATGTAGGCTAAATATCAGGATTATCTCCTACAATAGCAACAGATCAAAGTAAATGCTACTATTCTAAATGAAAACATTACAAAAACCATTGTGATTACAGCTACCACTTTTAAATAATCCATAAAATCAAGAAGTGAGAAAAAGGTATCCTCGAGAATTATAGCTCCAGTTGATCTATTTCTTCCCTCACTGTTAAGTCCACTGCATTATTTATGCATTTAAGTGCTCTAATCAAGACAACTGCTCAGAAGTCATTTTAAATAAGAGCGCAGTACTAAATGTAGTGGTAACATAACAGCAATTTGCAGCCCTTGGTGATGTACAACAGCATAAAAAACTAGCTGGATTGAGGGCACATTACATGGTTACAGCTGAGAAAGTTATTTTGTGGTGTAAAAAAAGAAAAAAAAAAAAAAAAGGTTTTTTCCTTCAAATAAATTCTGTTGCAGACTGTCCCCTCCCTTTACACTTGATTCTAGGATCCATGCAAGCCATGCTGCAGCATCAACTGTAGTTCAAAGGCTTTTTATGCTAAATAAAATCCTGATTCACTTATGCTCATTTTCAACGTGCAGCCCTACCTGTGGGGAGCTGAGGTGTTACAGCAGGGGACACCAAGCATTTTGAAATGATTATTTGAGAATCATGCAAATATATGGCCTAACACATATAAAACACCACTCTGTTGTGGCTCCACAACTGCAATACTCAATCTACCTAGCTTAAAAGTTAACAACTTGAGCAGATGTTTCTGCACTGTCACAGTACTGAGAGCAGAGGTGGCTGCCACAATGCAGTGCTACCACAGACTCACATTTGTTACCAGCTATGAGGATAACAATTCCTTGAATAACAAGGCTTTTTAGGCAAACTCTTGAGTTTTGAGATGCCCAGACACTGCAGTGAATAGTAGTATTACAGTTCTTATAAAACAGGTAAGTTAAACTACTCATTTCATCATAAACTACATAATGAAGACTAAATGTTCAGTACTGTGTCACACAGTGATGTGACACATTATTTGAAATATTTAAATCAATGACAGATTATTTCTTCACATGGAAAAAAGACAAAGATACTTTTTAAATGTACTTGACTGAAAAATATTGCCAGGTTTTTGTTGCATTTTCAACCCACTATTAATATTACTCAAAAATTAAGTTTAAATGAAAAGAGAACTGATGTCAAAGCCACAGTCAACAGAAGTTTTATTTTTTGCTCTACACAAGGTCACATTTTAGCTGGAGAGTTTCCTTTATTGTGTCTGTGGGTACCTGTTCTTTTCCCTTTCCACTTCTTTGAGCAGTAAAACAAATCTAGATTCAAAGGGACCAAGACACTAATATGGTCATTGAGAATATCACAAAATGTTAAACAAACCACTAAGTGCATCACGGTTTTGTTTTCAAATACATCTGAAATAGTTTCTTCATAACCTGACTTCCATACAAAATTTTGAACTTAGTTTCCATTTCAAATCAGGGAGAAAAGAAATCACTTTCCTAAAATAAGTGCTTTTTCCTGTGAAATGGAGAAATCCATTTCTCAGCCAGCTGGCTCTATTAGATCTCTCTGAAATCAAGCCACTAGGAGATAGGAAAGCCATGTACGTAATGTAAAAATGAATACATTGAACACTCCAGCTAAATTAGAATACAGAAGGAGGTTTAAAATTAGAACACAGAAAAGAACACAAACAACAATGGCCACAAAACAGAGAAACAGCAGTGTTACCCCTGAATAAAATGCATGTGTCACTTCAAAAGCATCCTTGTAACAAAGAGATGCAGACCTATCACAAGCATAAATACTTTAGACAGAGCTAGAGAGCTCATATCACCAGATTCCAGAGCTACTGAAGCTGAGTATCATGTGTTTTTAGAAGTGCACCATACTTGCATAAAATCTCTCTGAAACAGACTTCAGCCTTGTGTTTATAAATAAGAGTATTCTTTCTACAGCAGGACCTGTGCACATGTGTACAGCCTCCAGGAGAGGGTCATATAAGGGATAAGGATTCACTTCTAGGTGGTACAAGCTTGTGGTGACAGTATTACCAATACTATTAAAAAAATTAATAATAATAATTCAGAGAAAGTAAATAAGGTATAAGGTATCTTGCTAAAATGTTGTCCAACTCTAATCCCTAATGATGCATCAGGATGCAATCTTGTGTCTGTGTTTAAGCCTGCATGTCCACAGACTACGTAGTTTACACCAGCACACACACCATAAGGAAGACCATAAAGCCCTACTGTTTTACACTTCATGCAAGTAAACATTTCTTCCATATAGTCCAAATAATTTTCAACTTGACTTCCAAACAGGAGTAATTATTATTGCTTTTTATTATCATATGCAAGAAGCTTCTGTCTCTAGATCAAAGCATGCTATTGTAACAAATACATTTGGAAAAACAATGATGCTTTGGAATTTAATGTCTACTTTAATACCAGACACTATAAGTGGAAATAAAAATAATTTATGGAAGGAATACAGAACCGTATGTACAAGTTCTACAAAGAGACTTATATTTGTTTCTTTCTTAAATATCAACTTTTCCAATCTTCTCTTCAGCTTTTTTCTATTCTCCTTCAGCTAAAAGAATCTAGTTAAATATCTCCCTAAAATCCACTGTTATATACTATTCCTGCTATAACAATGTCGCATTTGTACCAAACATCACACAAACACCCAACAAGAGTGTGTCTCCGACTTTATAATCATATCTGAAGTATGGTATGTTATATAAACATGGGGATACAGACAGGACAGCTAGTAAAGCAAGGAGAACTCCCCCCACAGACCACACACTCACTGCAGTTTTTGGCTGTGCTTCCAGGGGTCATTTTCTTGGGCTCCTGGGGAAAATGAGCTGATTTTGATTCTTCCCCATCCCTAGACCCAGCCCCTTGCTACCAGTCCTCACTGCTGTGCTGATGCACCTCTCCAGGGAGCCAGGGAGCTTTTCTGCTGGTTTATTTTTAAACCTGACCAACTTTCTGCAGAGACTGACTACATCAGTATTTTGGCAAGAGCAATGTCTTTGACCACGCTTTGACTAATAGCAATGACTATGAGCAGTCCAGCCAAGGCTTGTGCAGACCTTTAGGCAAAGGAGTGTTCCAATAGGGAGAACAGCAAAGTAGATTTAGAAACATTTGCTATTCTTCCCTGGTATGACAGGAAGGAATGGAATGGGGGTACTTGTTGGAGATTTAACCAAAACATCACAGGCTGCAGGCAAAAGACAAGATTCTCATCAGTAAATGAAAAAGGAAGCTACAAAAGCTAAGGTCATGAACAACCTTGGCAAAGAGCACAAAGTCAGTGCACAAAAGAAGACAGCAGCAACTTAGTAAGGAAACAGGCAATGTCGTATTCCCATCTAAAACCACATTTTTAACACCCTACGGGTATACAAGGCAAACATGAACACAGTCAGCGAGTCTACAGAAAATAATGCAGCCCGCACCTCTGGAAGACTACATCAAGCATAAGGACAAGAACACAGTCTCACCTGCATGGACAGCTAGGAAAAGCACAAAGATTTCACAGGAAGATCAGTAGTATAGACATGTTGCCTTGAGATAATCGTGTTCATATAGAATGGTTTGGGTTGAGATGTACCTTAAAGACCATCTAGCTCCAACCTGGCCTTCCCTGAGCCCCTTCAAGTGTGCAATCAATACACCTGGGTGTGCGTAGGCCTTTGAAAGTAGTTACTCCCAGTATTCACTCATTTCTATCACAGAATCATCTGGGTTGGAAAAGACCCTCAAGATCACCAAGTCCAACCACCAAATGTGTATGTGTACTATGTGTACTAATGTTTTTATACATGGTAATTTATGTTGTTTCATCGTTGTATTTCAAAAATCCATGTTAATTCTTACCAGAAGAGGATTCTCAGCTAGTCCAAACCACAACTGCTCATATTGGACTTTTAAGAACAGCTAACCTACCACAGTGTTACTACTTATGACCTGTATGCCAGTCTTGCATAGACCAGGACCGAAAGATGAGTGTTTAGGAGTGAACATATGAGGGTCAGAAACAACTTGTTACCTACAACCAGCAGTAGTACAGAGAAGCTGGCAAGATAATTCAATGCCCTAACAAAGAGGGAAGCAGTTATGAAGTTGGGTATAGGCGGCTAAACAATATGACTACTTTCCTCAGAAGTTCACATTTCTCAATACTTCCAATAGCTCATATTTTACATGCCAAGACTCTCCTTAAAACAAACAGACTTTGCAAACATGTTGACAGTACCACAGAAAACTCTGGCTGATAAATGGAGACCTAGGAGGTCAGAAAATACACATCCTGCCAACAAATACCTGCTTTTAATTTATGCAAGAAAGTAAAAACCATGTGGCCGCTCTCCTTGCAGTTACAGAATTTCAGAGGAACCTTATCAGTCCATCACGTCACACCTGATGTACCTCATTTACCCCTTTTTGCTCATTGCTATAGCCACTCAGTTGCATTTCCATAACTTTCAGTGCTGTTCCTCTCTGACCAATTCAACTTAAATACATAAGCCAAGGCAGACAGCTTTCCTTTGTTTTTCATGCAGTAAGTACCACAGACTCCCTTGCTCTCCTAACCAAACCAGGACCAGCCCAGTTCAACACCGCTGTGCTCCATATCCTCAAGAACCTCTGTTTTAAATCCCTGCTCAGACCCTGTTCATCTGCACATTGCATCTCTCCAGCTCTGTGGTTTAGTGCCATATTTGTCCCCCTTCTCAGTCCGAAGCACGAGCTTCTGCACTGGGTAAATGCATGGGTGAGAACCCACAGAATTCTGAGCAGAGAAGTTTTGGGAGTCTCGCACACAAAGTAAGGACTGTGGCCAAGACTCACCTGTTCTAATGTGAGACAGAAGCACCAGCTACTGCTCACTTTCTTATTTTGTGCCACCACTAGAACAAGCATCTTCCTTCTAATAAAACAAGGAAATTTAAAAGAAAGACTCCAGAAGATCTAAAGAACATCCAGCTAGGAACCAAGTTGTGGTGTTAGGAAACTCACATGGCTTGTATGCTACCACTTCGGTTGGCACAAAACAGCTTTTACTCATTGTCTTCCATCAGCACAGTGTCCCTTCCCACAACAATACACCTCATACAAGCACTCCTCCTCCATTAAGGAGATGCATAAAGGAGGCTTCAGTGAAGTCCAAGATGGCATATTAATATGGTCAACATCAATAAAATTCCTAGAATTTCTTCTTAATCATAAAAGCACAATGGAAAAAAACTAAAAAGCTTTTCACAAGTTCAAACCTATTTTTCAAGGTCATAGTTGCTCTGAGCTGTCACAGGGCTAGGCAACTGAAGCCATGCCCAGCCTTCTTTCAGCTCCTGAAACCCCATGCAACATGAAGATCCCAGCCAAACCATTGGCTCATGGCCTCTGTAGCTGAGCTGTTCACACCGCTGCCTTCTCTCACACCCTTTCACAAAGAGAAACATTGCGCGTGCTTTGTGAGTTTCCACATGTTGTACTGTTTCACATATCTTGCTGGTTTACCTTGCTGGAATCCACATTCATGATATCTGGCACCAAAATTCATAGCCAAATTTACCAAAACATGAGTGCATTTAAAGTAAATTAAGAAGCATTAACTGGGGAAAGTTGGTAGGGACTGTCAGGGCTTTTAATACTCTCAGGGCCCTGACATTTGGGAGCAGGACATCAGTTTTCCTCCTGTCAGTCACAGGTCTGGACCTGCCTTTTCAACAGTGCCAAGAAAGTAGTGGACTGGTTTCCTATCAGCACTCGCAGCAGCCACACGATGCACAGCCTTCCACCAACATGTGAAGATTTGAGTGCACCTCCCTGCTGACAGAGAACAACAGAGAAGCTGGCAAGGTCCTGAAATTAAACCATTAATTTCTTAAATGTAAAGTATACCACCTTCAGATTGTGATTAATGTTTACTTTTGACAATTATCCAAAAGTCTTGATTAATAAAGAATTAGCTACTCTTATCTTAGATTATTTTATAATCAGGAATATCCCTACTTATTATTTCATTCTGTAATGGCATAAACATCAGTACAAGGGCTCCCTGGCATGTGGTTAATTAACCTAGTTACAACACAAGTCCCCTACCCCATCATCCACTCTTTCCAACTGCCAGGCACCCATGCCAGAGCCCTGGAAGCACCTCCAAAGGGAGGAGTTAAAAAGGGACGCTATGCCATGTCTGCATCAGGAATTCCTGCCAAAAAGTCTCTTCTCTAGAGGAATCGCTGAAGGCCTTCAGGAAAGAGTCAATATGGGTGAAGTAAAGGCAGTTGGGATAAAGCACCCCCACCCCCCCAAAAAATAATAAAAAAAAAAAGATCTTACACGTAAGTTGGCATTGTTAAAAACTTTACAAAGTACCAAAAGGCAGAGGAGTGACAACCACCATGAGTTGTTAATGAATGACTGGAAAAAAAAAAAAAAAAAGTGTTCTTGGTATCACAGCATGAATTCTGTCCCTGGCATTTCCATCCCAGTCAGAAACAGCACCTCTGTGCTACATTTCTAGGCTGTCATTCAGCCTCAGAAAAGCATAAATTTTATTTCCAACTTCAAATCAATATTGAAGCCCAGAAGGCGCTTCTGTAATCTTCAGCCTGACCTTCTGTATGACAGACCAAAAAGCTTCCCCAGTCCTTTCTGTACCAGGCTTCAGCAGTAGTACTTTTATTATTTTGTTTAGAAACTTATCTGGTCTTGATTTGAAAGCAATAAAAGGATGCTGTTTCTAATCCTGATCAATCAGCCATGACCAGGCTTGTCAGTAACACAAGACTGAATATTGCCAACTCTAGGCACTAAAATAAAATAACAACAAAGCAGTAGACAAAAATTTGTATTCTGTGTTGGAAGAGACAGTACACTTAAAAGGCATGTTGAAAAACAGCAAAAAGATTTCCCTGGGACTCTCAGGTTGCTTTCAAAGAGAAATTACTGGAAGTTTTCTTAGGGCATTATCTTAGCACCAGTAGAAAAAAAAAATAATCCATAATCACAGTCTTGAAGCCATGGTCAAAAATTGCATTTATCTACATATTCCCTACAATATTTGGGAATTTATTCACATTATCTATATGGCACATATACTAAAACAAGTGTCCATGCATAAATTTTTTCACAATCCTCTCTAAATTAGAGCTGCAGTCTCTTAAAATAGCTATCCCAATCAGCGTAATGCTGATACAAACACTCCAGTGATCAAGGTAGAATTTGTAATTAGACGAATGCTGACAGACAACACTTAGTCACATTATTAGTCATTTAAGTAGCTCTCTGGTGCAAGTGCCAGAGCAGCAACCAGAGTAATAACACAGCAACTGAGCATTACCCAAGATACCGTGCTAGAAGACCAATTGTAGGAAAACTATTTTGGTGGGAGTGAGCAACAGGCTGGCCAAAAAAAAAAAGTGAAATCAGTTGACATCAAGTAAGAGGGAGACAGGAACACATAAGGTAAAGCAGCGGGAGATATTTTTGGATTTCAAGACTGCAGTTAGTGCAATAAAGCTCAGTTTAGGAGTATTGGCCATTCTAGAAATGCCATGTCCTGGATCAGCTTTCCTTTGAGAAACCAAGGAGCTTCAGTGGAAGTCTTACCCTACCATTTTTGGTCCTGCCTCTACAATCTGACAGCGATTCTGAATCGTTACAATAGCTGTTAATATGCAGCTTTATTTAAACTTACTGTCCAAACCAACGTACTGCATTTTTCAACCAGATGAAGAACTGATTACTGAACTGATTGGTCTTTACAATTTAGAACAAGGAGATCAAACATTACCTGCCAGAACTAGCAGCACACACTTACTCTTTTTTTTTCCTAGCAGTAACTGTTGAACGCTTCTGCTCCATGAAGGAGATAAGAATTAGGGCAAATATGAAAGGAAAGCAAATTCAGAGTTGATTTTCATCTTCCTCCTTGATCTCTAAAGACTTTCATTTTCTTTAAAACCAAAAGTCTTTGTATTTTATTAAAGAATGCCAAGCTCTTTGAGACTCAAACGACCTAAATGTTACGAATTAATATCCTAAATTGATATACTTTCTTTTATCCAGAAATAGCATCTGAAAATGAACAAAAATCTTTCTGTATTTGTTACTGCTTAAACCCCATTAACTTCCAGGAACAATCATTCTCTAAACCAGAGACTATAAAAGGATACATTTAAAAAATATAAAACAAAGCCTTCCCTAAGCCTCAAAATTAACTCTGTAAACCCCCAAATAGTTGTATAAACATGCCTCTTATAAAATGCTATATCATTTATCCCCTTGTAAAAGTTGATTTAAAAAACTCCCTTATGATGAAAATACATTCTACGCTGGAACCTCTCAAGAGAAAAAAAAAGGAAAAAAAGGAAAAAAAGGAAAAAAGGAGGAAAAAGGAGGAAAAAGAGGAAAAGGAGGAAAAAAAGGAAAAAAAGGAAAAAAAGGAAAGAAAGGAAAGAAGGAGAAAAAAGGAGAAAAAAGAGGAAAAGGAGGAAAAAAGGAAAAAAAGGAAAAAAGGAAAAAAAAGAAAAAGAAAAAAGGAAACAAAAGAAAAAAGGAAAAAAGGGAAAAAAAGGAAAAAAGGAAAAAAGGGGAAAAAAGGGAAAAGGGGAAAAAAAGGGAAAAAAGGAAAAAGGGGAAAAAAGGAAAAAAGGAAAAAGGGGAAAAAAGGAAAAA